>JASANF010014911.1:0-58465 GCA_030248245.1 Trissonchulus sp. WLG1_4
TTAAAATTTGGTCTACAAATAACTTTTTTGTCGTTATTGGAAAGACTTTGGAGCTTATCAGCAATGAATGTGTGCAGAAATGGTATTTAAAATCATTTTATCCACAAAAAGCGGCCGCGTTTAGCTCAGCAATGAATGTGTGCAGTAGGGCAAAAAAGTTAGACCATTTTCATTTAAGTTAAAGTTAAAGTTAAAGTAAGACCATGGCTTTAATTTAAGTTAAAGTTCCAGTTAAAGTAAGGCTCCGGTGTTAATTTAAGTTAAAGTTAAAGTGAGCCCAAAATCAATGACTTTTATATAACTTTTTAAAATATAACTTTAATGTTAAAGTTAAAGTAAGGGTGTTTTAATTTAAGTAACGTTTTAGTTAAAGTAAGACCTATAACTTTTTTGTAGTTAAAGTTAAAGTTAAAGTATGACCCCTAACTTTTTTAAATTTAGTTAAAGTTAAAGTTTAACTTTTTTGCCCTAGTGTGCAGAAATGGTATTTAAAATCGTTTTATCCACAAAAAGCGGCCGCGTTTAATATTTCCTCTGGAATATTGACACTCAGGTGTCACAATGTAATAGCTACTCACTCAGCAGAAGAGCTTGTTTCTTTTAGAGACGGAACTAACGAAACGTACTGTGCGCGGTGTTGCAGTAACACCTGCGACTTGTTAAGCCGATTATAACGTGTACAGTTACATAGTGTTTATGCACTACATTAGCAAATGACGTTTTAGTGCTTTTGCAATTCGTAATGGTCTTAGTGATAGGAAAATTAATGGTTTATCTCACTTTTACAGTTTTGAAACATTTTCAAAGTTTAAATTTTCTATTCAGATCCCATTCATTTCTGAGTACCGTCTTTTCATTTCATCAATTTTTTATGACGTAACTCCTATTGTTACTTTCAGACTGGCATTCAGAGTACTCTGGCGATTTTAGCATTGGACGTACAAATTTGGATATATTAATATTTACTGTTATTTACAATACAATACACTGTAATCCGTAAATTGGCACAAACTGACTACACAATGACAAAATCACACAAATTTAGTACAGTGCAGGAATTTTACCCTGTATCGCACCTTTTTTGACAAGAAAGCTTATCACATTTATATAATACATAATCATAAGTATTTAGATACATCATGTAGCTGGCATTAATAAAGCGCTTTGACTTTAGACTCGGTCTAAAACGTTCTTTTCGTATTAAATATCCAAAATTGGATTTAACGGATTAGATTTAAATATATTCTGCAAATAACACAGCACAAAATAAAAATATCCGGCTGAAACTTTGCCCTAAACATCTCACATAGATTATCTAAATCCAATTTTGGATAAGACTCTGAGTTAAACGCCCTTTGTGAATTCCATCCCACCCATTGCAAGTCTCCGGAACATAATTTACGCACCTGGCGTCGGAATTCGGACGCCAAGAGGCATTTTCATTTGAAACTGACTGCACACCACTACTGACTTGTATTTGTAGACCTTATCTTATAAATCGATATAGGGAACAGGTTTTTTCTAGCTGAGTAATTTTCTATGTTTTCCAAGCAGGCAGAGTTTCAGTAAAGTTCATGTTTTTTATGTAGGTTTGAAAATTTTACCTAATTCAAGTCCGCTAGAGTCAACATTCAAAACTTTCGTAACATAAACAGTACAACTGAACCTGAATAAAACATGATTAAAATATTTCCACTTGTTTCAGGATTTATTTAGGTATTATATTAAGAAAAAGTTAATTTCGTTCGTCGATGTAAAATACAGTTTTATAGTCGTACTTTTTAGAACCAGTCAAGTTTAGTTTAAATTTACCACGACTCAAACCAGAGAATGACTATTGTTTTGTCAAAGAAATCCAAAGAATCCCCTATTGTTTTGTCTCACTGTCCAGCAATTTTTGGTCAGACTTTAGCTACCCACCAAATCTTCAACTACGACCAACTTCTGTTTCCAATCAATGCAAATTCGTTTTCCATTATCTATCCGTCCCCCAGCCCTGGTAGGGGTTCACTCCGGTGGGGGTCATAGACATATGAGAACCAAATCGGAGTGTGAAACTGCGATTGTACCAGTCGTCGTCCGGACAGGGGGTGGGGGTGAGGGTGGTGTTCTGCGAGATGGTCTGTCCGGGGGCGCCCATGTTGAAGGGACTGGACATGGCAGGGTGGGTGGGATAGGCTGGGGCGGGGGCTTGGGCATAGCCGCGACTACTCATGCCGCTCTGCGATAGACTATACGGCTGGTAGCTGCAACAGAGAGACTAGTCTAAGGGCCTATTCCTTTACCGGATTAAACGGACTGGACTTATTTTAGTCAGAGGTTAAGTGGATCAACGGTTTAGCGTAAACAAGCCCAATCTGCGGCAAAATCTGCAGTAAGTATCAAGAATTACTTTCAAGTAAGCTGACCAGCAGGTCAGCTAAAACCTGTTGTGCAGCAGATAATTATTTTATTGTAAAATGTGTATGCAAAAGTTCAAAGCGTTTTTATATTACAATAAGTTGTTTTTGCAAAAATCTGAAGTAGTTTTTATTATGTTGCAACAAATAATGTAGGAACGAGTTGTTTTAATTAGTGAGAAGTGTATTCATTCTTTCATGACCATCAAATGAAAATTCGCACGAAATGTAGTATAAGATGCTGCCAACAAAATTATTTATTCAAATGTACGTAAGTCGTAAACCTACAATTACAAATAAAAATACACTCACTCAAACAAAAACATTGAAAATCTTACTTAAATATAAGTTCGTTACTGAGGTGAGGTCGAGGTGAGCCGTTCGTGACTGGTCACACTAACTATTCACCTTCACCATCACTGTTTCAAGAGACACACCTTTAGCAACATGGAATTTAAATGGTAAGCACCTACGGTGATTAAACGCTTGAGATTATCGACTTGAATTTAATTTTATTGTACTTAAATTGAAGCTGAAGCTCGTTTTTTATGTTCAGTCAGACTGACTATTAGCAACGTTTTACATTTTAGTTAAATCCGCGTGGCAGCAACTGTTTGTATGTGACCGGTTAGCTCAGTTGGTAGAGCGTCCGATCCGTAAACGGAAGGTTGGTGGTTCGACTCCACTCCGGCAGCTCCTTTTTGAATACGTTTTTATCTGACGGTGACATTTCGGTCTTCTAGCAGAATACAGTCGATTAACCTAAGGAAGCTGCACAGAATAAAGCGACAAATACACTGTAAATCTAGGTGACACTCTCACATAACACACACGAGCTGATGTTAAACATGCAGACAGACGCAATTCTTGCACAGTTTAGTGTTATACCGCCAAAATCAAAATTAAAGACCTGTTGTGCTGTGGCACAACCGGAACAAGTAAAAGTTTACTGCAAAAGTAGTTCAGTGAGTGAAAAGTTAGAAGGGTTACCGTTTGACAACATTAGGCCTGTTGCGCATTAAAAACTAATCGCAAACAAAAAGTACGTATATAGTGGGAAGAGCATGGAGCACACTCTTCATATTATGCCTTGGGACAGTCGTCCATGGTGAGGTCTGAGTTTCACAATTACAGAGGAAAGGAAATATCAAACGCGGCCATTTTATGTGGACAAAATTATATGAAATCCTGTTATTCACTTGCACATATTTACTGCTAAGCCGTTCCAAATTATCTCACACAAAAATTGATAAACACGCATTCCAAACGAAATAAAACGCAAACAGTTTAATTTTAGAAACAACACTGCGTTCATAAGCTACATGAGTACAGATCAGCGTTCCATAAATGACAAAAAAGTACAACTTATAAAATTAGTTTTTAATACTAATTAAAAAAACAACTATTGGGCAAAAAATGTGCAAAAAACTGCCAATTAAAGTTGGAAAAATAAAGCTTAAAATTTAAAAAAAAATTGCCGAAACCCGGGATCGAACCAGGTACCTTTAGATCTGTAGTCTAACGCTCTATCAACTAAGCTATTCCGGCTTGTACTTTATCTATTTAAAAGTCTGTAACTATTGATGACTGATAAATATGTACTATCAAGATACTATGTAGGGTGAGATAACATTTAGTTTGATGTGTCAACCTGATTTCCAGAGATAATCACTGGTAAATCATTATTTTTTAAAACTTATAAAATTCTTGTAAAAAGGGAGTCTCTCGTGTCACAATGTGTGCTAAGGGATGATTGCTAAAAGCACGATTCCCCTGCACGGTCCAAATAAATTTAACATATCAGTTATTGATAGTGACGGTCAGAATCGGTGGCTCAGACAGTAGAGTTTCTGATTATTAATCTGAAAACAGACGGTTCGATTCCTTCTCCGTTTTTTGAAGCTTCAATTTTATCAGTTTGAGATGGATTTACTGCACTGTTATTCTATGCATATAACAGCTTATATAGGTAGTGCATATAAGATAGCGCTATCAGCAGTCTAGCGTTATCAGCAGTCTGATGACCGACACATTACTACAGCAAAGGTAAGAGCAAACACACGCACACAACACAAAACATAGGCATGGTGTCAGGTAAGTGTGTTAATTTACAGATTCTGCAAATCCTATACAAACCAAGCATAAAGTACCTGTTGCGCTGTGGCGCAACAGGAAAAATAAGTCCCGCTCAATCAGACTAAACAGACTAAAAATCAGCGCGCCCGCAATTAGGTCCATTTAATCCGCAGGTTTTGGAATGGCTTTTTTCAGCGTAGTTTTAAACCGTTTAGTCCGATTATAATTAACCCTTAAATTCGGGGAAATGATAGGTCCTTAGTCTCGTAGTCTAACCGTGGACTGCAAGTCTGAGCTGGAATCAACTCCAGTTAAATTGATAAAATTAAATTCCAGGAATCGTAGCAAAACCTCAGTTTTCAACTAAATATTAAGCGTCAACTGTGCTCATCTTCATCGGTTCAGCGGAGTTAAACGGATTTAAGGAATGTAAGCCTGAGCTAAATCGGTTTAAGCTAATCGTTAATCCAAATTGGGTTACTCTGCTAACAAAGAAAAACATTGTAAAAATATTTTTGTAAAACACTTGGACCTGCGGGGTATCGATCCCCGTACCTCGCGCATGCTAAGCGCGCGCTCTACCATTTGAGCTACAGGCCCTGTGAGGATTCAACCTTTTTACATTTTCAGGTTTACAACCATTTTACAGCGCTAATATGATTTGTTAAGAAGACATGACATATAAAATCTATGTTAATGTGGTTGACAATCATAATGAGGCCGTTAGATTTTACATATGTATGTAATTTTGATTGATTAAATTATCAAACATTAAATTTTAATTAATGATTGTGGTCCAAACTCTAAGCAAAATCTGGCCAGGTAAATTTTTTATCAAAGACCTCAGAGCTAAGAAATCGTTTGCACTCCGAATCTATGTATATTACATGAAGGCTAAATAAGAACAAACAATTTCATCACCGTTTAGTCTTCAGTGATCGTTATCTTGTGCTACACACAAACACACACACGCACACACACACACACACACACACATTTATATATATATATATATATATATATATATATATATATATATATATATATATGTATGTATATATATATATGTAATTAAATCTTCACCAGTTAATAAACTTATGATAAATGATCATTTTGCTGCTAATAATTAAGTTCCGGATTACAGTTCTGTTTCGATATGTATAAGCGGTAGCGTGTTGTGTCTTTATTTTTCAGGATGTCTTACTGTAGCACTAAACTCAAACGAACGGAAGCGTTGTGTTTTACATAGTTATGTAGTTTGGAATGCAAGTTTATTATGGTAGAACAAATGCCCCATATAGTTTAAAATTAGTCTTTAAAATGAAAGGAATTAATCTTTAAATGAAAAGAATGTTGTTTCAATCTATGTACAAAAATACCGACAATTAAAATGGACCGTATAGAACATTTGTTTTCAACTTTCAACTTTCAACTTTCAACTTTCAACATTTACTATTGTAATAAAAGTTAATAATAAAAACTACTAATTTGCGAGTTGGTTTGTTGGACATACCTGTCTCACTATAGAGAAACATAGGTTTTTTTATAATAAATGAAAATTTTATAAACATGCACACAAAGCAACCGTGCTCAATTCTTTTTAGTGAACACAAGTCGTTAATTTTTAAAAAAGTCATTAAACGTTTAAAAAATGCAAATAATGGAGCTCACGGATTCGATCCGGGATGCTCGCGATCTGTAGTCGAATACATTACCACTTAGCTAAGCTCCCGCCTTGTTTCAAAACAATAAAACTATGTCTGACGTAGAAAGCAAGGCTGGTTAAAATGGTTTTGTACCGAAAACTGTACGTAAAGCCCAACTGTACTTTCAGTTGTATGCTTTCAGCAGCATATCAGATTACGTTATACTCTTGGTTATACATACTTGAATTGTATTCTGTCATGAAAAGCATAATAACAGCTGTGTACATCAGGGGTTTGTTGCTCAACTTTACGAGTGTATTTCACAAAGCTAGTTTAGTATAACTATGGTTTTTTGTACGTTTTCATATGATTAGCACATAAATTTCATTTATTTATTTTTATTATTTATTTCATCAAGAGTGCAATTTCGTTCATTTCATTTATTTTTTTTCATTAGAAAACATCGCCTGATTCGTTACGCAATTCGTAGATTTTTTAAAATTATGGTTCTAGCTCAGCTGAAAATCTGCAGCACAGCAAGTCTTTCGCACCATCAAGTAGAAATTTCAAGTGTACTAAAAACAAAATCTGACGACGTCGTAACGAATCAGGCAATATTTTGTAATGAACTTATCTACTAATCATATGAAAACGTACATCAAACAACGGATTTATAAAACCACCTTTGTGAAATTCACCCGACAAGTCTTACAATTTTATCAATAGTATTAAGTGCAGAATCAGTGATTTTGCAGGTAATACTATTGCTGTGTGATGTTATTCGTTGCAATTTCATCATATAAAATACACCAATACTAAATCATTAAAAATCCTGATATAATTGAGACAAATTTTTTTACCACCGCAATAATGAACGTTTTTCGGGTCAAAGACATTTTCAGATTAATAATAAAACTTACGGATTGTAATCTAATCAGTCTATGTACTTCATCTCAGAAATTGGGTAAAAGATAATTGCCAATGTAACTTCGTTTTTTTATAGATTTTTACCTCGAGAAAAAAGTTCGTTCGTCAATAACCAACCAAATTTTTGGATCATTACAATTCTATAAGTAATTGTTATTGTAAATAATTGCATTGTATGTAAATGTAATTGTAAGAAATCATGTAATATTCCATTAACATTTCACCATAGCTTCAACAGTTTTATCGTTACCATTTATAGGTCAATTTTAGTCCCCAAGTGTAATCTATGTTATTTCAATAGGCATGTTAAAAAGCCTAACAAGAAACTGAATAAGCTCTTCTGCTGAGTGAGTAGTGGTTAAAATTTGAGGCTTGAGTGTCAATATTCCACAGAAAATATTAAACGCGGCCATTATTTGTGGATAACAGATTTGTAAAACTCGATTTATGTACACGTTTATTGCTGATTAGCTCCAAAGTCTTACTGGTGAGCTGTGAACTCAACAGACACGACTGTTGAGTGAAAAATTTTCATTCTATTGACGTCGGGGTGTTAATAATGGAGCCTCTGCGGTAACTTTTCAACAATTGGAAATTTAATATCACCATCATTATGAATCAGCTACTAAATCGCGAAAAAAATTATCGTATGTAGTTAATACTGTATTTTACAAATCAATATGCGCGCAAAAGTGAAACATGATTTTGAAAAAAATCAAAAAAATTTTCAGTTGAGAATCGATCCCGAGATATATCGCACCGTGAACGAGATTCAATCCGCTAGACCATCGAATTACACTATTAGCTTGGGAAGAATCGGCATTAAAGCGCATAATTTGTTTTTTTAGCCGAAAATAATGGCCGCGTTTTATATTTCCTATGGAATATTGACACTCTAAACTCACAAACTAACCACTTCTCATTCAGCAGAAGAGCATGTATACTACCAACTATTACCAGTCAGTGCTCATACAGGACTGGCAGCAGGTAGGTAAACTATGTACAAATATGTAACAATGTTTCATCGAAGTTTGCAGTCAATAAAAATGTAAAAAAGTCGATTGTTTACAAAGGAATAATAATACGTAAGCCCTACGCAAGTATTTATTGGCTTCTGCAATTAGAATATTATTATTATTTAGAGTGAACCATTTCAAGCCCGGTTGGCTCAGATGGTAAAGCGTCTTGTCTTTACTGAGCATCTGATTGCGAATCAGAAGGTTGGTGGTGCGAATCACACCGGGCAACCTGTTTTGATTTCGCAAGTTTGGAATGTCTTTCGAAACTGCAACTGCTCAGTTACAATGAAGGCGACCTACCTGCCCCAACAGTGTAATTTAACGTAGGAAAATCGACCTACCCGAAATTACATAAAAATCTGAATATATACGCGAGGGGCCGCGTAAAAAAATGGTCGTAATTTGAAGCCACACATACATAATATGTATTTCTAGTGTCGATTTATATTCACAGCCGTATATCCGTTCAGCCCGCAAGAATACAAATAATCAACTCAAAGCATGTGCATACTCACTGCATACGCAATACCAAGAGTACATCATAGGATTTCACTTATTATGTCCTCTTGGTGATAAACAAGTTGTGCTATTATCGTCATAATTTTTGCCGACTGAACGGACATACGACTGTAAGTATGAATGGGCCATTACCCTGCGTCAATTCCAGCCCACCTTCTCGAGGCCACAGCCGCAGCGGTGGCGGGAGAGTACATGCCGCGGACATTACAGGGCGAGGGCAATACAGGGGCGGGGGCAAAGGCCTTTTGGAGCTGCTTCTCTTGCTTCCGATATTTGGCACGACGGTTCTGGAACCAGACCTAAAACAAAAATAATGATTGGTCGGGCATATTTCTTATTTCTTATTTCTTATTTCGTATTGCCTAATGCTGGTGAGGGTTAAAGGCGTTAATTTTAGTTCGACTAAACGGTTGATGTGAACACTATTCTAGAATTTTACCCTTAACTTAGTTTTAATCTTAACTTTAACATAGGCTAGGTATTGGGTATTTTTATCCTTACCTTACCTACATCTTACATGTAAAGCAAATTAAAGTTACCCATAAGTTAATGTGTAATTTATCTCTGAGATAACGTCACCTAAAGTTATTCACTTTGTAACATGGGATCGACCGGAGTTCCGGTTCCAGTTCCGGTTGCGGTACTTTTTTGGTCCGGTTCCGGTATTTCAAAAGTACCGGAATCGGAACCGCAAA
The DNA here is from genome assembly GCA_030248245.1 of Trissonchulus sp. WLG1_4. Classification (NCBI taxonomy): domain Eukaryota; kingdom Metazoa; phylum Nematoda; class Enoplea; order Enoplida; family Ironidae; genus Trissonchulus; species Trissonchulus sp. WLG1_4. The sequence continues at coordinate 9,282 of JASANF010014911.1, forward strand.
ATTATCAAATATTATCTGACAAATATTATTATTATTACAAGTCTAGGGCGCCTAGTTCGTCCAAATACGGCGGAATCACTTAATTTTCACGAAAAACAAAAAAAAAAAAATACGAAAAAAAAAAGACAACCAAGCAACAACAAAACACAACACACCAACTGGCTGGAAATAGATTGCGCATCTTTTGTGAATTGTCAAAAATGAAGTATTTTTGCACAAGGAATAAAGACAAAAAAATTGAAAAAATTACACCGGCCCAGAATCGAACTGGGGAGCTCTGGTTTGATGTAACAAATTACATACAAACCACACGCTAATCCACTGCGCCACCGGCGCTGCTGAACATTTTCGTTTGAAACGTCATTAAATGGGTAAATTACTGTGCTGATTTAATGAAATTGGTAAATTAATTTAAAAGTTTAAAAATTTGAACCAATTTTGGTTAATACGCATAAGTGTGTTAACAAACATAACTTGATCTATTCACTGGTATACTCAAATCCGAATTATTATATTTGCTTAGGATAGTTTAGATCCTATTAATTATTATCAAACTATCTGACAAATAGTTTTGCCTTCGATTTTGTGTTGTTCGGCCATTAAAATTTACGGATAGGTTTCCAATCTATGTAGCACAGTCGGCCTAAAAATTTTTTCCAAGTGGATTTGTACATATTTCACAAGGGTCTTCCATTTGGTTTTTGTTCCTTCTAGAGAAGGAACTATTGTTTTGAAATCAACTCTGCGTAGTGTAAAAGTAGCAGTCACATGTTGCTCAGCGCATATGATTAACGTGTAAAGTCAGTACGGGATCCGACAGCTCTTTTTTTAAAGACAAGTCGTTTTTTATACAATTTTTAATGAAATAATAGTCAACAACACTTTTGCACATATATTAAGCTGTCATTTTGCTAGAATTTTGTGATTTAAAATTTTATCGTTTGGTAAATTTTCAAACTAGATACACATGCTAATCACGTGATTGTCTAGACTGACGTTTGTTTTCGTCCTTTCTTTCTACATATTGATAACCAAACATCGTTACGCATCGAAGCGGAGTGGTCGAGTGGTCAAAAGCGCTAGTAACAAAATCTGTTACAGGTTACATCACGGGTTCGACCCCCAGGCCCCAGGTGTTGTTTTTTTGCAAAAAAATTACGCAACTTTTGTTTGCAAAAATCGTCTTGACAAAACAATTCTTTGTCAAAATATGCAATAAGATATTTTTGGCAACATGGCATGTGTTTTCGACAAAATTTGTTTAATTCAACACCTATCAAGCACTAAAACTAAATCAAGTAAAGTTACACAAGTATTACTGCTTTCTGTTTCCATACATGGAAGATGGAAAAAACAAAAGTAAAGGAGAAGCTAAGATTTTTTGGGCAAAATAAGCAGAATTTTAACTCGGCGAAGGAACCTTGCCCCCTTTTGGGGCCTGCTTGTTATATATTGCCCGATCAGAAAAGTTTCTGATACGTCCCCAATTGAACAAATTCTGCCTAAAAATCAAAATTTTTGTCAATTTTTTCCTGGGGGCTTCCGCCTTGAACCTGCACCTTCAATTCGCTCGTGAGTTTGTCTTAGTTGCTTTTATGATTATTGTTCTTGAATGCGTTTGCACGTGTACACTGTACATGCGTGCACTGAGTACAGTTTACTTGCTTAATTCGCTACATCGTTAATCCTTTTAGTTGTGTTATGTACCGTTGCCAAATCGACAATTTTAGTGAATTTGTGGTCTTATATAGCCAAAAAATTTCCGGATTTGCTAGCTTCTGGAAACTCGTCGGCCCGCGGATGTGTACATTATATATGTACAATATAATGTGTTTTAAGCCCCACTATCACTTTTGAACACTGGTAAGAAAATAGCAATATTTGAACGAAGTAATGCTCTGGCGTGTCGTTTTTGGCGTTAAAAATTGGGAAAATTTTGAGTGCATTTCCCACATTTAAAAAAATTGTGTAATTTTCAGAAAAGGGGTTGCAAGGATTTTTTCCTTAAAAACTGTATTTTGAAATTTAAGGACTGTTAGAAGAGTAGTCAAAAAAATGTGAGCCAAAGTATATAAACAAATTTTTTTTGAAATTTTGCAAAATATAGGGTCCTTTTGAAGGGGGCTCCGGTTCCGGTTCCGGTATTTTTAAGTGTTTCCGGTTCCGGTAGTTTTAGGGTTCCGGTCGATAGTTGCATTGTAATATTTATTTGTTTTAAATTCTTTTATTTGATTTTGTTTTAATTTGAAAATCATACCTGTATTTCTTGCCTGACCCGCATTTAATATTAGGCTACGCTTCTTCACTCAGGTTTGAGTTTCAAGTAAAGTTCGCCTACAGTCTTCTGGGAACGGATTTCAGTAATTAGTTTCGCAGGTTTTAAATGGGAATTTGGGAAGTGGACTAAATTACGTTTCGAAAATTAACTTTGTACAATTTTGTGATTTGCAGTGAATGAAAAAAGTTGGTTCACTTGTAATGCCAATTCACAGAACTGGCAAATTTTCTAAGATAACAGAACTGCCAAATGATAAATTTGATAAACTGAATTAATTGTTTTTTTAATAAAAAAATAAACTTCAGGTTCTTCAGGAATACGTTTTTATTTGATTTGGTTAACCCTTGTCAAGTGGGGGGGGTGATTAGAAACGGTAAGTATATATTTAACGGTTTGTATTTGTATGTACTCTGTGCCAAAAGTTGTAAAGGTATAGAATAGTAAAAAGTTTCATGTTTCAGGAACAATTGACAATAAAAATAAACAGAACGCAGAACCTTGTTAATTTAAATGCGATTATCACTGTTTGTAACCGAGCCTGCTTTTTGCATTAACGTCAGAAGCGTTCAACCACTAAACGACCTACAAGCCCCAAATATAACCTTATATATGTACTACAGTACCTACATACTGTCTTTATTACGACATAATTACTTGAGAATGCTTAACTCGCCTAAAGTTTACAGTTTCAAGTATAGCCGTATTGACAAAATGTTCTAAACAGTATCAAAATGTTTCCCTCCAAACATTAAGCAATTGACACCTCATTCTGATGAATAATTTCCTGCCATATACATAATTCATTACCCGTTTAGCCATCAAGTACCTCTGGTTAGCCAAACATTGCAGTAGCTAATAATATAGCCACTAATTTGGAATCAATGACATCTTTTGGCAGACTGCAGCCTAGGGGAGCCCCCACTTATTTTGTTCTGGTTAATTAAGGCTGTCAGAGCCATACAATGGGAGTGCTAATCATAATGTGCATGTTTTCAGATGACTCAACTCAGCAGGCGGGCCGGACAACCCAGGTCAACCCATCTGTCATTTGACAAAAACCAGCCTTTGGGTCAGCAATTGGGGTCGATTCATACTTACAGCTGGTTTGTTTGGGTCTCAGAGATCAGATATGTGAAATAGAAAAAAAGAAAAAAGAAAAAAGAAAGAACAATAAAAAAGAAAACAGAAAACAGAAAAATGAACTGAAAATCAAGAAATAAGAAATAAGAAATAATGAATGAGAAATAAGAAATAAGAAATAAGAAATAAGAAATAAGAAATAGGAAATAAGAAATAAGAAATAAGAAATAAGAAATAAGAAATAAGAAATAAGAAGTAAGAAATAAGAAATAAGAAAAATAAAAGAAAATAAGAGAAATAAAGAAATAAAGAAATAAAGAAATAAAGAAAGATAAAGAAATAAAGAAATAAGAAATAGAGAAATAAGAAATAGAGAAATAGAGAAAATAGAGAAATAAGAGAATAGAGAAGAATAAAGAAATAAAGAAATAAAGAAATAAAGAAATAAGAGGAAGATAAAGAAATAAAGAAATAGAGAAATAGAGAAAATAGAGAAATAAGAGAAATAAAGAAAATAAGAAATAAAGAAATAAAGAAATAAAGAAATAAGAAAAAAAATAAGAAATAAAGAGAATAAGAAATAAGAAATAAGAAATAAGAAATAAGAAATAAGAAATAAGAAATAAGAAATAAGAAATAAGAAATAAGAAATAAGAAATAAGAAATAAGAAATAAGAAATAAGAAATAAGAAATAAGAAATAAGAAATGAGAAATAAGAATTCAGTCATTTGATTGGTTTGGTCAGCTACCCAGAAATACCCATAGGGTTTAGAATTCCCAGTTTGCATCCCACTAGAAGTGATGAGTTAAAAAGTCAGAATTCAATGAATTTATTGGTTTAAGTTACACTGGATTGGAGTGAAGCAGAATTACTGAATTTATTAGCGAGGTGATTTTTCGTGCCTACCTAACATCTGACCAAAAAATGTTGGTCCCTGAGACCAACAAAAACACTCGATTTCATTACAGAAAAGAACAATTTCAAAATGCATCAAGAGTATAGCGAGTAGTCACAAAAATCACGCCACCTGTTTTGTCTCAGGTCTCAGCAATTTCTGGTAAGACTTTATTACTTATACTGTTTTGCAATCGTAAAATACAAACTGTATGCGAGTGTTGAATGCACCATAAGTGAATGTACATATTCAGCATTTTTAAAAGTAAGAACACTTATTGGGAAGTACTAAAAAGAATTATTTTTGGAAAAAACAGTAAATAAGTAAGTCATCCTATAAAAACCTCACTTGTACACATAACATGTCAGTATTTGCAATTGTTTGTTTCCAGATACATCCCGGTTTGATTGATAATTAAAAATCAGCATAATGCACTAGGGTTCACATTTATGTTTTGCATTATTCTCCGTGAAGTACAGAATGTTGGGATTACGGTAGAGAAATGGAATGAAATTAAATGAAATCTCAATTGTCCTGAGGCGGGCCTGTTATGCAGTTTAAGGAAAAATGCACGAGCATTATGTATGTTATATTTATTTTTATGTAAGATACTAAATACGTTATCACAGTATGTACAAAATATGGGGGGTAGTCCATCAATTAATAAGGTCATGTCTTGATTTCAAGTAGGTTACATAACCAAATCAACTCGAAGATAGAGCATCGTTATAGTAAGGTAGCCGTAGTTGGAAAAATGGCAAGCTCGTAAATATTATTCATGAAATAACAAACTGTAAAAAACAATACCAAATTCAATTTTCAATTAAAAGCACGAATTAAAATCAAACCTTTCACAAACAAGAAATCTTGAGAAATCTAAAAAATGTTTTTGCGTTTGAAAAAATATCAGAAAACTTTTACGAGTCACCTATGTTTATTTGAACGAACCGAAATCCCAATAGAATTTGACAAAATTAATATACATAACTCAACCAAGTCTCACGATAGCTGTAAAATCATAATTTAAAAATCTTTTATATATGTAGTTCAAATTTACTGAATAATAAGTGTTGTAAATGAGAATTAGGGCCTATGAGACTCGGGGGCTGTGGTGTAGTGGTTAGCATGCTTGACTTCGAAGCAGGCGGCCCGGGTTTGATTCGCGGCGCCTCCATTTCTTTCATTCTTTCTAAATTTGGGCCTCCTCTTTCTTTTAACACAAGAAAGGATTCACTATAAATATGCTACAGGCTGTAGTATACCATAGAAAGCAAAATTAAAGAAGAAAATTCTTGTATGAAGAATAAACACTTTGTAGTTTTGTAAGAATTGATAGATATATATTGTGTACAGACATCTAATAAAAGATGAACCTTAATGAATTAATTTGGCTACAGAATAGCAAAATGTACCGCAGAATTTAAACTTAAAAACTATGCTTGTAAGCATTCATAAAAATCATAGAATTGGTGGATTTTCAGTGGTCAGTTAGGGTTAATACTTGATACCGTAAGAAATAATACCGTGACATGTATATTTCCTTCATTGAGCCAGATGCCGTAATCGCATGTGCAATGGTCAGAAGAGTTTGGTAGAATTTATGTAGGTATACTTACTAATTAATACCAGTGTTACAAAAGTTTTGAAAACTCGAAAATTTTTTTTGCTCATTTTTAAGGCAGATACGACTGTCACGACTATACTTACAAGTCACATGTGGTGGTTCTCCACAAAGATAACTTAAGCGATTTTAGAGGAATGTTAGTTATAAAATGCCTACCGGTTCCGGTTAAGGCACACTTACGGACATAAGTAACTTTTAATCTTTTAATTTTAATCAAACTTCAATTGAACTTTTAATCAACTGATTCATAACTACAATTTGCAATAAACACAAACTTTCTTAATGTTAGTTTCTGAAACTTTATCAGGCTTAGTCATTTGGTGATCAAATTAACATTGGTTTGATAAACTTAAGTTTAAGTTCAGATAAATTTCTGAAATATCGCAGACTAAAACACACATAATACCGGACGGTCTATGAACGCTATGTACAACATATGGTTTCACATGAGGAATTGGAAAAACAGGTATTGGTATTGGCCCTAAGTGGTATGTACAGCTCAGAAAATAATAAAGTATGTAGGTGTGTACATATTGAGCCGCGATTAAAACTGAACAGAACTTAACTATTTTAAGTATCAATCGAAAGCTCTCATTTCACAAATTGTCCGTATGTCCGTATGTCCGTAAGCAAGACTATGACATAAAGCTGCTACAAACAATTGAGTTCTCAAGTGTTAATTTTCAGTGTGACAGCACTTTGCAATAGTAGAGATTTTTGATTGCACAAACAGAAACACCACAGTTACATAATGCAACAGTGTTTTGCACTGACTTACGGAAAGCTTAAGGACAAGTCTGAACTATATTTCTAAGTTCATTCATATGTACTTGACTGTTTCCTTAAGATGTTCGTGTCCGTAAGAAAACGTCTGTAAGCCAGCACAGAAAAACTGCAACAGATGTAAGCATGACTTTTTCGCGCATTCATAGACTAGCTCATACAACAAAATTGTCCTATAATGGCTATTCATTTTTATTATATGTAGCACAGCTGCTGAAACATTTTGCTTACGGACAAACGGACATGCTTACCGACAAGTATCATACAGTAGGTCAAAAATGTTAAACAATTTCAATTTAGGTTTTGTAAAGTTAAAGTAAGGGTGGTTCAATTTGAAAATAAAGTTAGAGTTTGATCCCTAACTTTTTTAGCTTAAGTTAAAATTAAAGGTTAACTTTTTTGCCCTATAATATCTAGGCATAGGCTATTGCACAGAAAATCCAACCTGTATTCTGGCCTCATTTAGTTTGGTTTGCTTTGCCAGCTCTTCTCGCATATAAATATCCGGATAGTGACTCTTGGCAAAGGCGGCCTCCAGTTTCTGTAACTGTTCCTGAGTGAAGGTGGTGCGATGTCTGCGTCGTGCAGGGGTGGGAGGCATATTCGAGGGGGCGCCGCTGGACCCCCCCGATCCCCCTGTGAACGCGTTCGCTGCCCCATTGGCGAATATGTTGCTGTTGATGGGGGACGCTTGCTCGGTTTTGATTTTGCGAAAGGCTGTATCTGAAATGAAGCAAATAATAAAGTCTTACATCCGTTGTGGAAGAACGTTAGCATTGCAGTACCAACCAAAATTACTTGCTACAGACGCCGGAGTCAGTGTGGTTGATATATGTATGTACCATTTTGACTTGGACTATAGTCAAAGTATATTCTTGATTCTGGATCAAGAGACTGCGCTTTGACTGCGGCGCCTGCCACAAATAATTTTGGTCGGTACTGGGTGGGATTGGAAAGCATGGGAGCAAGAATACATACGACACATTTGATTATGAAAGTACCTGTAAAGCTATGGGGTTTATCCCAATATGCCACCTTTGTTAAACAGTTCCAATGTGCAATTTGTGCAAATTAGGGTATAAAATCACAAGTTTTATTTGAGAAATGCGCAGTTTTGAGTTGAAACAGGTTTGTGACTACTCACTGCATGCAATTCGTTCTTTTCGTAATGAAATCACGTGCTTCTACTTATCTCAGGGGCCAGCCTTTTAGTAGGTTAGACTTTAGTCCGCTTAATCTGTTACGGAAACAATTCCTCAATCCTCATTTTTTATTACTCTTTACGGGATTCTATGTCAAGAATGCTTTCACTGATTTTTTCAATTTCAGCTGGGCATTTCAGCATTCACATTTTTTGGGTGAAGTTGCAAAAATTTGAGCCAACATTGATCTATAGTTATAGTTTACGCACGTTATCTAAAATCAACTTTATTTGCAGCATTAGCTGACATTTTTCACAAAATAAGCAAAAAAAGAAAACAAAATTTTTAGAAGCATGTAGGATTGCAGAAAAAGTCAGGTTATGAATTGGATAGAGAATACCATTCCAAATCCCATTGTCTTACTGTAGAAGCTGACAGGATTACTGTATTGGTGATGTTTCTGGGCTTACGGTAGCAACAAGGTGCTGTATCGACTGTTTAAACATTAATACTGTTTAAACATACTGAGTAAACCACTTGATAAATAACAAAAAAAAAAGCCGAAGTCAAAATAAGGGGTTATTATTTAGTTAATGTTAGCTTGATTTGATTCATTTTTTCACTTTTTTTGGCACTGCCGCGCAGTTCGTATTAATAAATTTTATTTTTTACTCACCTTTATTGTACATTTATTTATAGTTTTTCGTTTGCAAATAACCGGATGTTATTATGTAGCTAATTCAGCTAATTCTTTAAATGCCACTCACAATGTTTTATACGTAAACTTTGTTAGCGTTTGTTTTGAAACTATCCGAACAAAAAGTTGCCTCAATGACACTTTAAAATTAACAAAACATTATTGAGTGTAGGTATACTCACATTTTTCCTGATTTACAATCGTGTAATTATTGTAACATCATAATGTAATATCTAAGGGCCTATTCCTTTACCGTATTAAAGGGTTCATTATAATCGGACTAAATGGTTTAAAAATTATGCTGAAAAATGTCATTCTTTTGGATTTGAAAAATCCAAAAATCTTTGGATTAAACGGACTTAACTATGCACGCTAATGTTAAGCGTGCATGTTAAAGCCGTTTAGTCCAGTGGTATGTAGTTTTGGAATGGGGTCAGACTAAAATTAAGCCGCTGACTTCTTTTAACTCGTTTAGTCCGTTTAACCCGATTTCCCATTCCAAAACCTTGGACTAAAATATGTCCAGTCCGTTTAATCCGGTAAAGGAATTGGCCCTTGGTTCCTTTATAGTGGATAAGAATCAAATTGATTCGCAGTGAAATTGATGTTAATGATTAATGGACAAAACTTTTGACAGTTGCTAAGTCAATGGAATCTTGACTCCGTCTTTGACTGCGGAGTCTGACTCCGCAATCAGGGGTCACTGATTCAGAAAGGTACTGTACATAGTTAAAATTAAGTCACCAGTAAAATTCTATAAATTCAAATCTATTCTAAAACTATCAATTTACAAAACCGATTTGCATAACATATGCACGCTTAACGTTAGCGTGCATAAATAGGTTAGGTTAAGGTGGTAGTGTCGCCAAAGCAGTTTTGCTCACAGGCTGCAAAATGAGAACTTTTTGCTTTGAAATTGTACGTTCACTGAAAAACTAGTAAAATGCCATATGGTGTCAAATAAATACTGCCAGACACTAAACTACCAATATCTACCAATATTTGTAACCAATCACCATTTCTGAGCCAGACATCACACAATAGAGACATAAAATTTCAAAAAAATGAAGCCAGATATCAGATTTGCCAGCTTGTGAAGTACATGTAATGTTTTGACGCACAAGTTTTTGCCACAAATAAGAAAAATGAAAAATAAAGATTCGTTTTTCCTTTGATTTCAAAATAAGTGTCTAATTTTTTTACAATTTATCATTATTGCTGTGAGTACTTTACAGGTTACTCACAGTTTCACAGTTCATAGAGGCATTACTCCACAACCACTCAAGCAATTTGCACTAAATTTTGTGTGCATAAACTAGAGCAGATGTGCTTTTACTTTGTGTAAAGAATTTAAACAAAAAGTTTTTTAATTGTGACGAAATTATCGAATGTGAATAGGTTTTCAAAACGTCATTTTTCCGACTTTGCGACTTCACTGCTAACTGTATACTGCATTCTGAAACTTGGCAAAAATATTTGCCTTAAAACATATTTTTAGAATATATAAAGAACAATGACCTATCTTTCACTGTAAAAGTTGTATAGTCGCGCAAAATCGAATGCTTTCGCGACACTACCCCCTTAAGTCAGTTTAGTCTGGCTAAAAATCAGTGCGTGAATAAAATGATGGTTTAATCCAGAACCTTTGAATAGGCTTTTTTAAGCATATCTAAATTTTTTTTAAATTACATAGTTTTGTCCGATTGATACTAACCCATTAACCGGAAAAGGCTTTAAGAAGCGTAAAAAACGCAATTACATTACGAAAAGAGCAAATTTTAAGCACCAAGAGTACAGCGAGTAGTCGCAAAAATGACGCCACTGTTTTTGGTCAGACTTTAGTGTGCGCATACGGAATTTGATGCATTTTGGGCTTGAAGCAATTTGACATTAAACTAAATTTACAGCGACTAATGTACGGTAGAGTCTAAGAGAAGGGAGAGAACACGACCGTTCTTCAACAAAGCAAAGCAAGCAACTGAGCTTGCAGTCTTGCTAAGTTGACCAAACTTAATTTAGGCCCAGGTAAAGAGAAAATTAGAGTTTGGAGATTAGATTAGTAGACTTTACCGAAAAGCACTAATATTGTTATGAACAGGAAAATTTAGTTACAAACGCGGGGCCCCTGAGGTACAACCTACATAACTCAATATTAGTAATTTTAAAGTAATTTTATTTTTTTCTAAAATTTCACCAATCTCTGCATAATTTAATGTACCATCTGTGTGGGTTACTTCATTAAAAGCGGCATAGCCTCAACTTGTCTGTGCAGATCTGAAATTGGTAATAATGCAATTTTATCGGGATAAATTCGTTGCAAAATCTGCTTACCCTTATAAATATATGCCTTATATGCGTTCTTCTCATCCTATTAGTTTATCCGACGCTAGTTCGCAAAATTTAATCAATTTCTCTTCTTATAAGTCGGCAATAATCTAATAGAAAATCCTTCTTTTCCAAAAATTTGATCAGCTATAGGAGCTGGTCGGGATAATCCAGTTTTGAACCGAAGTCGCCACATGACGGTCGGGTTTTCTACTTGTCCCTTGAACGCGTTCGTTTGTCCTTAAACCATTTGACCAAATTTAGGCCAAATTTTGCCAACCATTACAAATAATCACTACATTTGCAGATTCATAACTGAGTGTTATAGCATGGGGACAAGTTTTCATTGTGGATTTCACAATATACGGGCAAATACACCAAAGTAGCGGACAAGTAGGTATTTTCTGAACTAAAACTATAATTTCCTTCAAGAAATTACCAATTTTACTCCAAAACAAGGTCTCTTCAGGCCATTTCGCTTACGGACAGCCTTAGGGACAAGTATGACCTAAACCAGGCGATATCTTACCATTGTGTTCAGCCAGAGATCGGCTTGCCAAATGGGCAAACGGGGTGGAGGGTACGACTCCCGGATCTAGGGCTGTGAATAGACTGGCAGTGGGTGCCCCAATACTAGCGGGGGGCAGGGGCCCGTAGTCGGAAGTGACCCCCCCACAGGGTGGACTGTTGTTAGAGCCGACGGCACATTTGCCTTTGGCCGCATCGCTGGAGCCTGTGCCATTAGAACTGTCATTTCCGCCTAGCAAATTGTCACTCATGATATATCTGGGGCAAAACCGTAGATTTAATTTCTTAAAATCGTAGATTTAATATATTAGGCGGCAGCAGCAGCAGCAGCAACAACAGCAGTTTATTAACCGGTTTAACTAAGTCAACCGAGGGTTCGGGGGTGAGGTGAAGTGTGTGCGTCCGTTTGCCTATAGCAGCGGGCTGTTCAATTGTGTCGGTCACGTCTCCGCACACGCACACTCAGATACAGTAACCGTAATTTGCCAGAAGGCCAGTGTGTGTGAATGTAATATGAAAACTGAATTAAGTCTCACAAATGGACTCTTTCGGGCGACTCTGCTACCGTGTCTCCTCCGCCCCAATTTCAGCCAATAAAAAGCCATCTCACGGGCAATCTCTTTCCTGATTGGCCAGCCTGAGCTAAATTAATTTAGTCACTTGAAATGACTTTCTAATAAGCCCTGGTGAAAAGCACGAGCCTGCATAATGATTATTCCCCGCTGAGATTCAATAAAATTTGCGCTACATCTACATCAGAGTTTATTTTCGAGGTCCTCTGGCCAGGGGGGGGTTTAAGCCAAGACAATAAAATGTCACTCTAATAATTAAATTTTAAGTTTTAAAACTAGTAGCTAATACTTAAAAATCATTACAATTGAAAAGGCAAAGGTTTGTTACGATAATAATAATATTTATGCCAATTCGGTTACCAGATCTGTCGCGTAAGCGTTGATTGGCTTAAAGAACTAATTTGTAATCAAGCTACGCGATATAAAGTCTGAGGATAAAATTCTGAGCCGTTCCGTTCATCCTTGATCGTTAACAAGAAGCTGAGACTCAGACACAGATTGTGGTCTTAGAATAGGATTACTGTAGGTAAAGTGGACTACGTATAACCTGAAGTAAGAGATGTGTTTTCACATTTTGACCATAAACAGTAGTTCAGCACAGTGACTAAAACCTGGTTCGCACTTGTCCGCAATGACACAGGGACAAGGACAAGGACAAATTTCGGTCAGCTGCTGTGAAAAATTGACGAATGTGTTTGAGCTATTTGTTTGTATACATACGGTCTAGAAGTGACCTCAACTGTCTTCCAGCGCAACATCAACTCATTCGTCCAGGTAGTAGGGCAAAAAAGTTTAACTTTAACTTTAACTAAAATTAAAAAAGTTAGGGGTCCTACTTTAACTTTAACTACAAAAAGTTAGAGGTCTTACTTTAACTGTAACTTTACTTAAATTAAAACACCCTTACTTTAAATTTAACATCAAAGTTATTTAAAAAAAGTTATATAAAAGTAATTGATTTTGGGCTTACTTTAACTTTAACTAAAATTAGCACCGGAGCCTTACTTTATTTAACTGAAACTTTAACTTAAATTGAAGCCTTGTCTTTACTTTAACTTTAACTTTAACTTAAACGAAAACGGCCTAACGTTTTTGCCCTACCTGGTACATATGTAGTTATTCCTGTTGGGCCACAGCCCAACAGGTCTTTAATTTTGATTCTGGTATCTTAACAGTTAAGACAGTGCTAGCGTTAAAGTGGCAATGTGCGGAGTGTGTTTTAGGCGTCTTTTGTCGTATCTTTGCAACTGTCACACCGAGAATGCCTTGTAATTCTGTGAGTAGCTGCTTTCGTGTGGATGTTCAGTAGGTAAAGCGAAAATCTACAAAAAGTAGAATCCACTAGGAATCTACGATCTCACCTAACGGTTACGGAACAACCAAACTCACCACTCAGTTACACGCAGTGCTATATGCGCTATTTGCGCTATATGCGCTATCGAAGGTGCTATATGCGCTATTTGCGCTATATGCGCTATCGAAGGTGCTATATGCGCTATTTGCGCTGTATGCGCTATCGATGGATTTTTGGGAGTGCTATATGCGCTATAGCGCTTTTTGGGAGTGCTATATGCGCTATTTGCGCTATAGCGCTTTTTGGGAGTGCTATATGCGCTATTTGCGCTATATGCGCTATCAAAGGTGCTATATGCGCTATTTGCGCTATAGCGCTTTTTGGAAGTGCTATATGCGCTATTTGCGCTATAGCGCTTTTTGGGAGTGCTATATGCGCTATTTGCGCTATATGCGCTATCGAAGGTGCTATATGTGCTATTTTTTTGAATATGGATGAAACTTCTACAGAAAAATGGCCAGGGGGGAACCACCCACTGCTAGTTTCCTAGCATAACGTTCTACCAACTGAGCTACGCTGGCCTATTGGTGTTTGTGTTAATTTCCCTGTAAATAGTGATGCTGATCTTGGATAGCGCTTATAGCACGTGAGGGTGCTATTTGCGCTATTTAGGCGCTATTTTGTGCTATTGGCTAATTTACTGAAAACTTTTGTACTTTTTTGTACGTATAAGATCTCTCAATTAAAATTAAGAAGTTTAAAAGTATTTTAAAACTTTTGTTTGTGTTCTAGACGTCGATATAAAAAATAGCGCATAAATAGCGCATATAGCACAACGATAGCGCATCGAAGTGCTATAAGCGCCATTTTTTTCGTATACTTAAAAAATAGCGCTTATAGCACCTGAGGGTGCTATTTGCGCTATTAAGGCGCTATTTTGTGCTATTGGCTAATTTATTGAAAATTATTGTACTTTTTAGTAAGTATACGGTCCCTTAATAAATTAGAATAATTTTAAAATTAATTTTAAAGTTTTGTTTGTATTCTGGTCGACGATATAAAAAAATAGCGCATATTGCAAAACGATAGCGCATCAAAGTGCTATGAGCGCTGTTTTTTCGTAGGCTTAAAAATAGCGCTTATAGAACCTGAGAATGCTATTTGCGCTATTCAGGCGCTATTTTGTGCTATTGGCTAATTTATTGAAAATTTTTGTACTTTTTAGTAAGTATACGGTCCCTGAATAAATTAGAATAATTTTAAAATTATTTTTAAATGTTTGTTTGTGTTCTGGTCGACGATATAAAAAAATAGCGCATATAGCAAAACGATAGCGCATCAAGGTGCTATAAGCGCTATTTTCGGGGGAGGGGGGGCGGAGTGGTGGGGGGAGGGGGTGGGGTGGAAGGGGGGTGAGGGGGGGAAGGGGGGAGGGGGAGATGGGTGCAGCACCTCAAAATACTCCTGAGAACGAGATTTAACCGCTAAAACCGGCAGGGTCATTTTGTAGGTTGTACAAACCGTGGGGGGTCACAGTGCCACAATGGTGTCACACTCTTCCTATGTACTCTTGATAGGGGTAAAGTGAGCACCTAATTACGAATCTGCTGTTTGTTTATGTCTAGAAAGAACCAACTGGGATCATCATACACCTCCAACATCAGTGGTTTACCCAGAAAAAAATTTCGAGGGGGAATGACTTAGACTTTTCGTAATGAGTTAAAATGCACTTTTAAGCAGTGGTGACATCAAGCCTTACAACTATTGGCAAATTTGGAATCAATGCATATTTTGATCAGAAAATCTACGATCACAACAGTTTTTTTGACACAAGTTGCGTACATTTTTCGCAAAAAATTGAACATATGTATGTGGGTCAGACCCTCGAAGTATCAACTACTTGTGGACTAGCGCTTTTGACCACTCGACAAAGGAAAGTACTAAACAGACATCAGACTAGACAATCAAGTGATTCGTATGTGTATCGAGTTTAAAAAATTAACAAACAAAAGTTCTTAAATTACAAAATTTTGACAACTCAATAGTCAATACCCAAAGTGACCAATACTTCATTAAAATAGTAAAAAAACCTGTCTTCAAAAAAGAGCAGTCAGTTCCCATACTGACTTTACATGTTAATTATATTCGCTGGACAACATGTGGCTGCTACTTTTACACTATGCAGTTGCAGAGATGATTCTCTAAAAGGAACAAATATACCACTACATGAGGTACTTCAAAAATACAATTATATGAGCCCCTTACAATATATTGTGAATGCGTTAAGCTGAGCGGACTCCAGTCCAAATAGGTACCACGACCAACAATTACGGACTACGGTTGTGAACAGCGTCAGAGGAAAAAAATAAAGTTGACAACAATTTTGTTTAACTAGAACATCAATTAAAATATTTCTTAAATTATCTTACCGTAAATCAAAAAAGTTATAAAAAAGTTTAGATTCAAAATTTGGAATAAAAGTTATAATTTAAGTTAAAGTTAAGAAATTGGCGGAATTTAAGTTAAAGTATGGGTGCTTGAATTTAAATTAAGTTAAAGTTAAAGTAAGACCCTTAACTTTTTTGACGTTAAAGTTAAAGTTAAAGTAAGACCCCTAACTTTTTTAATTTTAGTTAAAGTTAAACTTTTTTGCCCTACTACACAGATCCGTGAATATCTAATGATTCACAGTAATAATTATAGACAATTCAATTTGAAACCGACAATACACTATACAGTACTAATACCTGCTTCCAAAGTAAAGCAACAGCTACACGATTACAGACCAAGTTAAATTTACGAATGTAATTTCATCAGTAAACATGGAATCTCAATGATTATTCTTCACGTAATAACTTCATAACCTTCAAAGTTATTGCCAAAAACATTTGGCTGAGATTTTGCTGTTTATTTGGTTGCAAAAGGAGACGCTTATTTTGGGTACTATGTAAACTATCGCTGGCCTCCAAACTACTAAAAGTTAGTACACTATCGCTAGCCCAACAGGTTTACTATGGCCTCTGGCCAATGTACTTAAAAATAAGTGCTTGATGCTTACTGAATACTTTTGCCGAAAACTTAGTTTGTTTTGGAATCGCTTAGGGACAAAACGATAGGGACAAAGACAAGGACGAGTATGATCAAGCGTTAGGGTCTTACCCAAAATAAGATTTAGCAGATGTAAATTTATTCCATTAATAACATACGTAACAATAACACACATTTTACAATTTAGTAAGTAAGTAAATTTACGTAAACATATATTTGGTTTTGTACTTACTGAGTGAATTAAAAATTTTTTGGAATAGTTTACAAAAGTGTAGTTACTTTTTTGTTCTGAAAAACCAATCCATCTGAAAAAAAAACTTTGATCATTATGCACAAAGACTCTGCTGTACGAAATTGAGACTGTAACGTCAAATGACGTAAAAAATAATGATGCATCCTTCAAGAATGTGGATGATTTCGGTTTCGTATGGAACAATAACTTTTAAAAGTAGTTCGCATTACCATGTCATGCCTGTATTAACCTAAATTATGTAAAATCTGCACTTTTAAAGCAATATTAAACTCAAAGCAAGAAAAAACTTTAAAAAAATTGAGCTGGTGGGAATCGAAACCACTAACAACCTAATCATAGTCAGACACCTTTACCACTTGGCCACATCTCATTTCCTTCATTGAGTAAAATTGGTACTACAAGTAGTAATTAACATAATCTAAACATAATTGTGTCGGGGGACTGCGTAATGTACAGTCAGTTTCAATTGAAAATGCCTCTTGGCGTCCGAATTCCGTCGCCAGACGAGTCGGATGACATTACCCGACGCGTCGGATGACATCATCCGAAGCGTCCCGATTATATCAACCGACGCCAAGCTTGCTGGCCTCGCTAAGAAAAGTTTCATGTCTTGCGACCCAAATGAATCTCGATAAAATTAAGATGCAAACATAGAAAAGAAGGGGTCGGGACGGGAACGAGATTTGAAAACGACAGAGACAAATGTTTAATTAAAAATACTTTTTCACTTTGTTATTTTTAAATTTATAACTCAAACAAAAGGCAAATTCTTTCAATTCTGGAAAAAGTTATCTTTTGAACTGTGTGTGTGAAGTATCCCCTATTTCTAACAGATGCTAACAATTGGGGGAGAGTCTGCCAGGTTACATAAGACTGTCTGGCTTACTGGCCAGAAAAATTTCAGTGTATATACTAAGCTTCTCCTATGCTAATTATTCCATTTCGTATTTTTAGTCTAATTTTTCAAGTCATGTTAAATATTTTTTGTAAATAAAAAATTTTTTGTAAAGAAATTGTAAATTTTTATTTAAATCTTTTAATAAATTTAATTCAATAACTTGTACATAGTACATTCAAGTGCTTGACTTTAATTTTTTCCTACCCACCATGCACCAAAAACCTCAGTCGTTTGACTACGAGTTGCAACGCAATTACAATATCGACCAAGAATGCTTGGTAAAAGTTTTGGCGTCGGATTACATCAACCGACGCGTCGGATGACATTACCCGACGCGTCGGATGACATCACCCGACGCGTCGGATGACATCATTCGACGCGTCGGAAAAATTTTTCGTCGGCCGACGCGTCGCAGGCCTTTTCGTTTGAAAATTATTGTAAGGCAGCAGAATGCCTATCAGTATGTCACAATTATACAGTCAGTTTCAAATGAAAATGCCTCCGACGCGTTGGAAATTTTGGCGTCGGGTGATGTCATCCGACGCCAAATTTTCAGCTAGCATTTTCTTCGCATTAGTTTTGGGTTAAAAATTAACAGGGTAAGGTTTGTGCGTTCGCGGGGGGCGAAAGCTAGAACTTTAGCATTTAAAAAGAATTTTGTTACAACAGAATGTTATGAAAGTATACGAACAAATTATTTAATAAAAATAAATAAAAGTTTACAAATGTAATTAATTTAAGATAATTTCAGTGATTTAAATAAAATATTTAATGCTCTTATAATGTTGTGAGTTGTGACCAGTTAGTTAGACTGTGTTATATGGATAGAGTTTTGTTTCAAAACCAGAAATAAGTGTAAATGGGGTTAGCTTTAAGTTTAACTTTAAACTTTTGAAAATGCATTCTTGTGAACCTACACTAGCATTTTATCCATTTAGATAAAATTTTAGACTATCAAAGCTAACATAAGTGTTTTTACGCGTTCACTAACCAAGCAATTTTTAACTGCATATTCATTTAGCATCGTAATTTCATCAAGTTTCACCAGGCGTCGAATCACATAAGCTTTAGTTTAGCGGGAGAAACAAGCTTGGCGTCGGATGCTATCATCCGACGCGTCGGATGATGTCACCCGACACGTCGGATGATGACATCCGACGCGTCGGGTGATGTCACCCGACCCGTCGTGTGATGTCATTCGACGCGCCGGGTGATGTCACCCGACGCGTCGTGTGATGTTATCCGACGCGTCGGGCCTCAAAATTCGAACGCCAAGAGGCATTTTCATTTGAAACCGTCTGTAGTTGCAAAACCTTAGGTGGTGCTCTGAATAACCGATTTTGGGCGATAAAATTTTTCAGTCAAGTTATCGTTGGTTAACTCAAGAAGGAAAGTTGTTTAAAATCAAACTAGCTTTCATTTGATGTATATATCGTCAAATTTTGATGAACTTGAAATTTCAACTCGATTTACCAAAAAATTCTATATGGCTTTTGGTACTTTTTCAAACAGTTTTGTATAGCGAATTGCTGGGTGCAACTGTTTAAAAAGTCGTATGTGTAGGCAAACCTTTCTAAAAAAATTTCTGAAATACGTTAACCAACATTGACAAAAATGGACTATTTTTCAAACTAATTTTCGTTAGCTACTTTTTTACTTCTGAAACTTTTCTCAACGGATTTTAGTACAGAAAAATTAGCTCTATTTTTTGGAAAATACGTATGTGTAGGCAAACTTCAGGTTTCTGAAATTGGGCTATGGTGCTCAATTTTTCAAAATTACTCTCAGCTGCAACAGTCGATTCAAATGAAACTTTGCACACAGTTATAACAGACATATATGGAGGCGCCGAATTTCTTGATTTGTAATTATTATGAAATGCCTCAACATGACAGGCTTTTTAAAATGTCACTTTTGAAAAAAATTAAAATAACTAAAAATTTGTTGCTACTAACTAAAATACGACAAAAATTACACCTTGGCCAGATAATTATCTTTAATTTAAGCTATTGATTGTCAAATTTGGTTGAGGCACCGCTGAGCTACGTCATTTCAAATATTAGACAAATTTTGCAAAATTTCAATTTTGATGTCGTCGTAAAATTTTCTAAAGTGCTCCCAGAGCTCTCAAACTTTGCAAAAATACTTGCCTGGTGTGTGTCTTGGTTGCGCTTAAAGAAAAAAACAATTTAGCAGCAAGAAAAAAAAAATTATAGCAATTTGATTTATTGGAAGTTACTCAGAGCGCCCCCTTAAGTTACTTGATTAAACCAAGAGTACATAGAGTACACAATAGTCCTATTATGTACCCTTGATTAAACCAATCTACGCCTATTGAGATAATTGATTGTGATTCGAACCCCAGATTATTAAGCGTTTACAATTTTTGAAGTTATCGTGCATTCTGAGTGTCGTGAAATACGCTTCAGCGTACAGACGCAATTGTACTGCGCTTTTTTAGCAAGTGGTACATCTGCTAAGGAACTTATGTACATATATCACTGTTGATGACAAGTGTAGGTAAACGCATGTGTTTGTAATTTTACCATACAGTCGATCCTTCGTCAACCTTATTAGAATAATTACTAGATCTCCGGAAAATTCATAGCATTTACCTACATACTCACTTTTGATCGATCACGTTGTATATTAGTGTATTTACATAATTTTAAAATTGACCTATACTTGACTATCCACTCAGCATGTGTGTTCTTGTGTGAAGTATAGTTGTCAATAAGTATGACTAGAGAAATTTCATTAGTTTACAAAACATGTACTCAAAAATCTACAATAATGCAAAGTTTGATGTGGATTACAACTGCAGGCGTGAATAAGTAATTTTATGAAATCAACTTGTTTCAAATAACAGTATGAACGACACTATTCATGCTTGCATTCATTAGTGTGTTAGCTGGTTCAGACGGCAGCTAGCTTGTTGCAAGCTAGGTTACTGTAGGACCGAAATGGCTAAATAAGGCTTGATTCAGACTTACAGCCGGCTTACGAAATAGTCTCGCCGCTAATAGTGAATTACAGTACCGATCAGAATTAACTACTTATGCTGCTGTAGTCAGCATCACTGATCGAGCCATAGCGTCACTGACTGCAGTCATTGCATTGACGTCACAGGTCCAATAAAGTTTAAATTTATATTGAATTTCAATAAAATGACTGTGGAATCAGAGTCAATGACTCCGGAATCAAGCTCAGTGATGCTAACTGCAGCATGAAAGGTAGTTAATTCTGCTCGGTACTTTAGATCGGAATGTAGTGATTATTTCGTAATTTTACCGGATGAAAGGACGTATGGCTGACAGTATGTATCGAACCTGAGTGGTTGTTTATTGCGTCTTAAAGGCCTAATCAAATTTCACCATTGACTCACGCTTTAGGTATCCAAAAAAAAGACGATATGTTTTAAATGAGTTCCAGAATTCTTAAAAAAATAGTGGCAAAAAAGCAAAATCGTGAAACAACCAACTTAAAATGTAGGGAAATGTATCTGTGGGTTGATAAAGGTAGACTTGTAAACATACGTGTAAATATGGTATCGGGTTGGCTACGTGAGTATGGATAGATGCAAGTTCTGTTGCATCATTTCAACAATGCTAAAAAAACTTAATGGCTTCAGAAGAACAATAAATGGAGCTACAAGACTTGGGGGTTATACTGCAGTGGTTTTAGAGGAACTGATTCCAGATGTGTAATAAATTAATAATTAATAATAAAAAAATTAAGTTCAAATCTCATTAAATAATCACTGAAACCGTGATTTAGTAAAACCAAATTTGTGAAATTCACCGATTAAACTTTGCCTAAAATTGCTTTTTTTATGAACATATAGCCATTGGTATTCAACTTTGCTAATTTTAACTTCAACCGCCAACGTTAGCCTTGTTCTTAAATTAGGTATATTTTACCGTTCCCACAGAGTCAACTTTTTACCTTTACCAGTGACCAGTAGCTAAGAGGAGTCCATTTTTAAACATGGGTAACGTTCAGAACAAGGTCCCAATACCGTATTACCTCGAATAAAGCCCCAGCCTTGAATAAAGCCCCTGCCTTGAATAAAGCCCCAGCGAAGGAGTTCACGAAATAATAAAACCCCAGCCTTGAATAAAGCCCCTGGGGCTTTATTCAAAACGTCCTCGAATAAAGCCCCGGGGCTTTAATCAAAACGTCCTCGAATAAAGCCCCACCTGCGTGCGTACAAAACATCCAGCTGCTTGAACGCAACGCGAGCGCTATTTATGCTCATAAGTTTTTTTAAATTAATGAATGTTTTTTGTTGCGTTGTGTTGTATGGTTTGTGGCGAGCGCCGACTTATTACGATTTTACCATTAAATTTACCCGTTACAATTCGTGGTAAGTAAAATATTACCTTATTTTTTATTCCGCCTTGGCGCGGAATATGATTGCATAAGACCAAGAGTAGGTATTTTTGGTGCTATAAGCCACTCCAGACTAAATATACTCAGAATAGGACGAGAATATGGTAGTACTTTATTTGATTTGGGGATTAGAAAACGCTCACAGTTGCTTTATCTACAAAATAAATACCTTATCAGGGTTGGCGCGATAACGCCTAACTCTAGAATAGGACTCGCTCACCACATTGCGGAATTTCAAAATTAAATACATGCAGGCATATCTGTTTTATTTAGTGTGTGTACATGCTGGCCAAATTTCAGCCAAATCGGTGGAATATTAGCCGAGATATGTATAAAAAATCGCCTCCCGCAAACTCGGTTTTTTACGTCTTTTCTTTTTCACGATCGCAAATCTTAAGAAATAAACATTGGCGGGGCATTTTTTTGCGGTTTTTAATTCAATTCGGTTGGGAATAGAGGCATTAGCAAAAAGATGTTCTAGGCTTCTGCGGTTTTGGCTCGGCTGGGAGGGAAAAACCCCTATGTGAATATAAGCCCCTATGCTGTGGATTTTAGTGTGCTATTAGTTTTGTTGTCAGATTTACCTTATCCTTCTCAAAAATTTTTAAATCCTTAAAAAAACTTAAAAAGACGTATCCTTCTCAAAAATTTTTAAATCCTTAAAAAAACTTCAAAAGACGTACTGTCTTAATATAATACCTCATGGGCGCGTATATGACATAGACTCTATGTGAACTATATCAAGAGTACATTATAGGGAAGAGTACGACACTCTTCCCTATCCTAGTTAACTGGCCTGGACGATGCTCCGGCCGAAGCAGCGCTTTTACGCCTAGATTTCAAGGGGGGCTACCTCCTCGAATCAAGACATGTCTTGACTTCAGGGGGAACCCCCTCTCAAAACCGGGAAGTGTCTTGATTTCAGGGGGGGTTACCCCCCCCTCGTTTCAGCACACTGCCAGCTCGAAAACGGCGGTGTCTTGATGGTGAGCTGGTGGTGTGCTGAAACGAGGGGGGGTACCCCCCTAAAATCAAGACACCACCAACTCACGCTCACCATGCTGGCAACGTGCTGAAACCAGGGGGGTACCCCCCCCTCCTGAAATAAAGACGCAACCGATTTTAGCTGCCAGTGTCCTGAAACGATCACCCTCCCCCTGAAATCACGACACTTCCCGGTTTTGAGACGGGGGTCCCCCCCTGAAATCAAGGCGTAAAAGCGCTATTTCGGCAGGAGCATCGTCCGGGCCGATTAGCTAGGATAGGGAAGAGTGTTACGCAGAGAATCTAAGCGCTGATTGGCCAGCCACATGTTGCACAGAATGTCAATATGTAGCCTGAAAACGACCAGCGCATTTGCTTTGCATTCACTCATCTTCTATATAGAGTGAGACGCTATTATGTACTCTTGTTGATACTAATTAGTCTTTTTACGCGCCCCCCTCAGGGCACATCAGGTCTCTGTTTTGCAGAAATTTTAGCTGAGCTATGTTAAAACCATGGTTTAAGGAAATCTACAAAATTCGTAACGAATCGGGCGATATTTCGTATTGAAATTATGTGCAAATCATATAAAAACGCACGTGTAAAACCACTTTTGTGAAATCCACCCTTTAGAGTTTTGTCAAGTTACTACGTGAATGGTGGGTGGGAGAGCAGCGAGGCCACCTTAGTGAAAATCTTTCTAGTCATAACGCGAGAAATTTTGTCAGGCAGCTAGTGATTTACCCGGACGGAAGTTTGGGTCCTACTGGGGTTGACATACCGATTTTATTTTAAAAGTTAATCCTACAGTTTGGAAAGTACATACATACGTAGCATTTGAGCTTTATGAGATCTGTTGGACAGTAGAAGAAACCAAAAGTTGAGAAACGACCCCTTTGGAACCCAGACAAAAAATAAAACCCTAGCCTTGAATAAAGCCCCAGGTAAGCCTTTCACGAAACAATAAAGCCCCAGCCTTGAATAAAGCCCCAGCCTTGAATAAAGCCCCAGGTAAACGTTTCACGAAACAATAAAACCCCAGGGGCATTATTCGAGGTAATACGGTAGGCTGCAAAACAAGATAGCGTTTTGTCTTCAAATCAAATGCAGTTCACATGCAGTAAGCTATCGAAATACAACTACATTTAACTTAAGATGGCACCACAAGTATAACAGTATACCATCATTTGAAATATTACTCAACGAGTTAAACCAAAAGTTTAAAGTTGGTGGGTCTGATTTTGATTTCCACTTTCTTGGCGGAATATTTCATGTCGTTCCTCCAAGTGTACCATACAATTCCGTCAGCAGGCTTGCTATCGTACCTGAAACCGATAGCGATATAATAAGTTAAATTTTTATTTGCATGGATATAAGCTACATCATAACAATAGTCAAAATATGCCGTAAATCAAAATATTAATACTATGCGGTTATTTTCACTTTCAACTTGGGAATATTCCTGGCAATTGTGGACTACAAAGCTACACTCATAATTATACCATAGTAAAATTACTAAAAGTGATTGCATTGCATTAGCAACAATTTGCGACTACTTGCAACTTTTGTAGTATTTTCCGTTTAAATTGGCCACTCCACATGCGTTGTACCAGAATCCACCCTGGTATGTTTTAGCACAGTTCTGATTCTTATCATTGTCGTTATCAGCGTCAAAAGTAGAGAACGGTTGGTCGTTTATATTCATATTGGCTGAGGCGTAGTTGATAGAATCCTTAGCTGAACCTCGTGCCACCCCCACATGAAGACTATAAGAAAATTAAGTGCTGCATTGATTAGAACGTTCATTAGTTTTTTCCAAATTTTGCCTCGAGTGACTAGTACATGTTAATTTTTAGTTAATGACATGTAAAAAACCTGAGGAAGTGCAGCACAGACAGAAAGTGACTGAATAATAATGAAAAATAAAATAAATTTTCGAAAAAATAAAAATAAAGTAAAGTTTACTAAATTTTATCTTATTACTTGCGGCTGAAATTACGTAAACAACCATACAGGATCTGATAAAACTCTCTTTCTTTCTTTTCTTTCTTTTCTTTCTTTCTTTAACTTTCTTCTATTAACCGTACATAAAGCATAAATATGTTTGAAATTTATATATCTTCGCGTTATAAATAGAGTCCTGTCATGTTTAGCTATGTAATTTTTTATTTCATATCGAACCAACAAGGCTATTTCATGCAACTAATATCGAAAACAAGAAAAATGTTTTTTCTTTTATTCTAAATTTTTTCTTAGCATAAAGTTGATAACATACAAGTTTATAGCAACTTTATAGTTATGGTTTGGGTCAACATTATGGTTTGCAACCTACCAAAGTCTAGCTAAAATAAAGAAACGCTAATTTTAATGGAAAAAACTGAATTGTTGCCATAAATTATTCCTTTACTGTTGCTAAAAAAGTTTGGACGCCAATATTAAATATTTAATATTTTTTTAATGAAGTTCATGTATTGGACTGTAATACTTTACTTGATAGTTTACTCTACTTTTAATTACTTTATATATTAATTTAGTTATTTTTATTCATTATGCTGAGAAAGTTCATCACTCACCGATATTTGTTCGTTTCATTTTGAATATAAAAATTGTTGTACTCCTCGTATGAAAATGACCGATCACATCCCGTCAGTTCCACTCGTAGTGTTGTGTTTTGCAGTTGTGTGAAATAGTATAGCAAATCGTTGCCCAGCCAAAACTCATTCAATAATTGACCGAAACCTATAAACCAATTGTACTAAACCTTCAAAGTCCACTATAATAGCATGTCCTTTGTGCGGACCTTAGACAACTTAAGCCCGGTTCATACTCGTCCTTGTCCTTGTCCCTATCGTTTTGTCCTTAAGCGATTCCAAGAAAACTACCTGGCCAAATAAGCCAACTTTTGGTATGAATAAAGTTGGGGTCACTTGCAGATCGTATGCAAAAAATTAGCCAAAACGCTTGTGTCAATTATTCACAGTAACTGACCAAAATTTGTCCTTGTCCCTGTCCCTGGTCCTTAAGGACAAGTATGAACCGGGCTTTAGACAACAGACATATTGTCCTTATTGGATTCAATTGTTTGAGTAGACTGGAATTGGTAGATTTAATTTGTCTAAATACTTACCGAGCAAAAGTTAACTAAGGCGAATTGTTTCAAACTGTCGCGTGCCAAGCTTATGTCAGCCGTGTCATACACCATAATTTGCCCCATTTGAAAAACTAAGGTACTATCAACTATCAAATATGCTTATCAATGCTCTTAATGTATGACACTACCTTTTTTGTAGTCAGTCCAGTTTCGATTGAAATTTTCAGTACCGTCTTGACGTCGTTGAATCACCGTCCATCCACCCTCGGCTGTTTTTTGATCGCAAAAAACATTTTGCTGCGAACCGTCAGCCATGCGAACACTGTAGATTCCAGATAAAGCAATGTCGTGATAATTAATAAGGTCGGCACAATCTCGTTGGGGCATGTCTTGACAGTACGTACCCCAAAAGCCATTTAGACATTCACAATAGAAGGAACTTCCATTGTTGTGGCAAATGCCGTTGTGTCGACATTCTACATCTCTGAAGTAATTATAAATAGTTGCAAATAGTAATAGCTGTAAAGTTATAGTATTAGTAAGTTGTAAAAGTCGCAAGAAAGTTCGTGCTGCAATGAAAAGCACATAATATCTGCAGTCATTTATCTTTCTTTGAACTGTTTGCAGTATCTACAGTTACTTTTATAAATAAAATAGTATGTGTGACCGTGAACACTCTAGTTTTGTGATTTTAGCTAAACAGTATTAAAAAATAATTGTAACACACTTGCATGGATTTTGATAGGTGTCACAGGTTTTCCCCACATAAAATTCAGGACACTGACAAAAGTAAGATCCGACAGTATCAATGCACGTTCCGTTATTCAGACACCAATTTTGTTCGCATTTTTGTTGGAACTCGCAGTGTTTGCCAGTGGTATCAACAGGACAAACGCAACTAAAAGTATACATTAACTAAATATGTTTTATAGCTGACCAATGACCAATTATAATGTTGATATACAATTGAATTTTGATGTATCAAGTTATTTATTAATTAACTATCTTAGCGTTAAGCGATTTGGGATGGGTAAATGGGACATTTTATTATAATCCACTGTTATTCTACAGCTACGCTTTTTTCAGTTGACACTAAAATGAAAGAAAACGAAACGAAAACGAAAAAGAAAACGAAAACGAAAGTGAATTGAAGCGAAGCCAACTTTTTCGGCTTGCGCAACAAGTTTTGAAAAAAATTGACGAGCAGTAGACAAATTATAGCAGCTACAAGCTGCTTGCTTATTCAAATATTCACATGGTAGGGGTGTTGTTCTTTAGTTGACTTTAAGTACATACTTGTTTAGCACTTTATTTTGCTGTAGTGTCTCCTAAAGTAATCCGTAAGATAAAAAATATTTGTACAAATTGATCCAATACTAACTGGAACCTGAAACTACTAGTTTTTATCTTAGTACAAACGGTGAAAATAACAAATTTAAATACCTATCAAGTTTCAGAATTCAAAAATGGAAAAATTTACAGTTCTTGTATAAAATCTATTATGGTGAAATAGCACACGACTATTTTGAGGAGTGTATAAGTATCACTAAAACTAAGTCATTATTAAATAATTATTTAACATCTATTTGACGACATTTCACGAAGGCAAGGCTAAAATATTTGCAGCTAATTATAGTGCGCCAAGACCCAGTCTAGCTATGTACATAAGCAGGCTGATACCTTGACCTGAGAAGGGATATGAAAAAAGGACATTATATTATAACAGGAAAATATTCACGAAGTCGTAAAACAAGGTCTTTGCTTTCACAAATATTGGCACCCTAGTTATGGTCGAGACCGATCTCTACTTAATTCTATTAGTAATTGTTTGGAAAACAATGGCAGCTAGTTAGACAGATGTTTAAGGTGCATACTAGCAAAGACCGTTGATTTTACATATATTTTATTTTTTTTCCGCAAATGTTACTGTATATGTTGTCTGGACTTTTGTGATTATAGTGTATGTATACTATTCAATACTTCTTTGTAATTAGTTATGGCAGAAATTGATTTAACAGTTGTTGTTAACTTGGTTAACTTATAGCATAAGCATTATTAACAACAATCAACAGTCAACACATTCCGTGAAACCAAGAGTACATAATAGGGAAAAGTATGACACTCTTCCATATTCTAGTTCTGGTACGATGCTCCAGCCGAAAGAACCCTAGTCTCCAGCGTCATATATAGATAATTCTTCTGGGTATTGTGTCACACCTTGACTTTCTGAATTATAGCTAAACGATTATCACACATCGAGGTCTAACGTCACAACAAGTTTAGTGTTCACCAAACTTTTTTTAGATTTTATTGTGACTTTAAAGTTATCCAAACACCATCCTGCTGTCTATGTTAGCGTACTAGTATGAACCATCATTGTTGACGCAGGTGCCATTGTGACATGTATGATCTGGGCACAGGGTAATGTTATCACAGCAGTCATTGGCGGCAACACTTGTCTTTAAAATAGCTTCTAAAATATAGAAAAAAATAGGCAGCCCAATGCTTTGCTATTTTGGTTGGACAAAGTTAACAAATCGCACATTATAAAAGAAAACTACCGGTGGTCATGCCGTCAATTCAGAAACGGCTGAGCCGCCACAATTAAGTGGGTCTCTGTATTCATCTTTGATTGTTCAGCCCTTAGCCACGTGTACCACTCGATGGTCAGTACATCCGTGGAAGGGGACCGGTCCCTCAAAATAGTTGCCTTACACGGACCCATGTTATCTTAACATATTACTGTGGTACCCATTTACCGACCCAGTTGGGATAGATTGATGGGTTGAGCAAATGCGTCTTTCGCCTTTTGCTAAAGAAAATTTGGGAAACCTTGTGGGTGAAATTAGAATGACCATCTTCCGAATTAACAGTCCAACGCCCTAACCTTATGGCACTTATTAGACACTTATTATGGCAGAGTAACCAACCAATCTCAGTTCATTTCATACGACTGACCCATCTTGAGTTTTAGTTATGTACCTTAAACCCGCCCAATAAGCTTGCGTTGTTCAATAAGACGGGCTATTTCAAAATTTTTCTATTATGCTATGCAGTTATTTTCTACTCTATGCAGTGGCTGTGATACTAAAACCACATACTTGGATAATGACAAATGCTTGAACCATTGGCACAACCACAGTCCTCCACGGGAATGCAGTTCTGCGCATCGTCCAACACATAGCCCGTGTCGCAGTCGCAGCCTTCAGTGCACGATGTCGAGTCGCAGTTGTCCTCAAGCACTAATTCATTGGTCACTGTCGCACAGGTTGCGGGACAAGCCGTGGCACAGACGTTATAGTGGGCGTGGGCTGGACAGCTATAGGGACAAAGGGTGGCTGATCGCCAATCCACTGTGATGTCTGCAGCAAAATTATTTTTTGTGCCACTTAGCCACGATGGTATTGTCCACTATAAGGGAAAGCGCCCAATTACGAACACATACAAATTTACGCGGTACAAAGGCACCCTAAAAAGAACGGGTGGTCGCCTAATTGGAAGCAAAAATGCTGAATAAGAACACCGTACCCTTGGTGACTGAGTAAACATCATCAGAAATTTTCGCTACGCTGGCAAAAAGGTGGCTAAATACGAACACGATAGCTGGCGAGATTCCTGGGGTGAGCCAAGGTTGCTTAATACGAATAGTGCTTACGAAGAGTAAAGGGTTCCTATTAGGAGACCCCGTTCTAGAATATGTGCCAATTCTGAGTTCATATACGTTCGTAATAAGAAACCCATCAAAATTTTCCGCCACATGGCATTTTTTGAAAAAATGTCAGCGAGAAAGTTTTCAAAAGAAGGTGACATAAATGAACAGTGCATAAAATTTACTTTACTATGATGTAAAAATTAATATAAAAACTTATTGCCCGCTCTAAAATCCTTGGGGTAAAATACGGTGAAAATTTCTTCTTTGGTCACCGTTGGTTTTCTACCTTGACGAACCACTTTTATAAAAATTGCAATAATTTTTGCAAATATTCAACCAATCGGCTTGAAACTCAGTTCAATGTGAAGCGATCACGTGCATTTATCAGCCAATTGAGTTTTGGCTAGAAAGCTACACCCAAACAGATAATCCAATCAAAAGAAGTTTAAAGTGTTCCTATTATGAAACTGTTCGTAATTGGGCGTGTAAGATTACCTGGGTTTGCTTTTTGGCACTGAGAAACAAAATCAGCCAATATTTCACAGTATGTATCGTCTCGATTGAAGTACGCGCATTTATCCATGCAGTCATCTTTAAAGTTGCCAGCAATAGCTATAGCAGCGCACTGGCCAATTTTCGTTTTTATTATTGTTTGTTATTTGCTCGAATTCAAAGGCCAAAGCTGCTAAAACTTTTGTAATAATATGACGTGGATTCCAAAAAAGTACTGCTTTATTATTTGATTAGGGAGTACTTATCAACATACACCCGAATTCCTTGAACAAAACTTCACTGATTTGATAACGAATTAAGTACTTACACCAGCTGTCACTCAAATGATTTTATTTATTCCGATAGCATTATAAAAAATACATAACGGCTGGTATTTAAACAGTCTGCTAAATTGCAAGATAGTTGAACAAATCAAATCACAACTATGTTTTGCCGTCATGACGATAACTAGAGTTGTAGTTTTGATTGCGATTGTAGGGCAAACATTTGCCACTGAAAATGACCTCACTCAGTGCTCTGCTGATGGAAGCTGCTCATATACCGTCGCGGGCCAAAAGTATGTCTGCCAGTATTGAAGTTTGAGAAAAAACTCAATTTATTGAAGAATGCAAGCCAATTTGCAATCTAATCTTTCTGTTCTGTTTTGGTTTCTGTTCAGAAAGGGTAATCAAACGAATTTCGATAGAACGCCAAGGTCAAATTGTGCGCTGCTCTGAACTACATAAAAATCTAAATAAAATCTTAGTTAGTTTAGTTGATAAATTTGAAATTTCGGACAAAATTTTGACTCTAGTTTAAATTTTCAAAACCATAACTACCGCTATAACCCGAACGTGAGAAATATTGGCCTCACGAAAAGTTGCCTTATCCTAAGCAACCTTCTTGATGCATTTAAATTTAAAAATCTAAAAACACGCTAAATATGTTTTCAGTTATTCCAATGCCACCAATTTCATGAACCACACGACGGATGTTTTGAGCAAAATAATGGATTATGTCGCAAAACTCGACCACAAAACGGACTTTTTGGAGGAGCAATTGGACGGGTTGATTTCTGAAGCTGAGCCTTGCTTACAAGCCTGTAAGGGTCGAGTAATACTTACAGCAATCTGAATCTAGCAGCGTGCACTTAGTTATTGGCGTTAGTTATTGCACTGTTTTTCGATATGACAGAAATGATATGTGTAAATGTTTTCAAAAACTAGTAGACGAAATCGATATTAATACGATTTCTGCAATATGAACTCTACGTAATTGTGGCTGACGAAAACTTTAAATTATAATCAATATGAAATACTAAATGCAAACAGGTGTTGTGCTTAACGACTTTTAGGATACATAGTATGGGTCGCTTGCTTAGTAAATCTTTTTGGAACGATCAAATAAATAACAGCTCAGTTTAATCGACACTAAAGTCTAAACTAAAAGGAAAGGAATGTGACTGTAATAAGGGTCGCTTTTTTAAACGCTGCTGCTACATTCATTCCCACACGTGCCTCGTAAACGCCTAAGGCCCGGTTCACACAGACTTACTTTTTACTTTTTACTTTATACTTTTTACTTTTTACTTTTCACTTTATACTTTTTACTTTTGCAAAAGTGTTCACACAGGCTTACTTTTTACTTAAGGAAGATCGCATTCAATTGGCTGGCTTTGGCGCACTTGTATGTCAAAAAGCAAATCTAGCCAATAAAAATGAAGCTCTATAGGCGGAGCTTCTGTTAGAGCATTCTGATTGGCTAGATTGCAAAAGTAAAAAGTAAAAAGTAGAACGCGTTTCTACTTTTACTTTTGGCCAAAAGTAAAAAGTAAAAAGTAAAAAGTACGTTCTGTATGAACCGAAATTTTTACTTTTGGCCCAAAAGTAAAAAGTAAAAAGTACGTCTGTGTGAACCGGGCCTAACTGTGCAACTGTAAACTACAACTATATGATATTAACTCCAGTTGTTTTTAGTCACTAGTACATTTCACGTTGCTTCTAAAAACTATGCTTTTTTGCTACTTTTGCTATGTCGACATGTCAAAAATCATGTCTAGCACTATGCTATTATAGTATCTACGCCAAGTAAATTTTCAAGTAAACTATTGCAATATATAACAAGCCCAATCTGCGGCAAAACCTTCAGTAAGCATTAAGAATTACTTTCAAGTAAGCTGACCAGTGGGTCAGCTAAAACCTGTTGTGCAGCAATTAATTATCTTGCTGCAAATTGTACAGCTACGATCTTTTTTCAGTTGACATTTCTTTCGTTTTCTTTTTCGTTTTCGTTTTTTTCCTTTCGTTTTCCTTCATTTTTTTGTTTTTCCTTTCGTTTTAGTTTTCTTTAGTTGTCAATTCTTGACAACTTGGCTAGATTAACTGGGAAAATTTATTAAAGCCGACAAAGAATTCGTAGCAGCTGAGGTCAAGACATCTGCAACTTAAGTGCTTTGCAAATAGGGGGTCATGTTTGCACTTTGCAATTTTGCAATGCTTCTCATGCCAAATATTTTTATAATTCTTGAGACCGTCTGGTTTATCAGAATAAATTAGTTAAAATTAATATAACTAAATGTATTTTAAAAAATACTATTTACATATTCACACTTTTTTACATTTTGCATTACTTTTAACTATTTATTTCAGGTAAAATTATCCATTTAGGTAAGCATATATATTCTATATTACGATTTTTTTGCACATGTCCAATAATTAACTATAAGCAATAAGCAAATAAAGTGAACATTCAGCACCCTCTTCGCTGAAAATATTCGAATAAATTTGCAGCTAGATTCTGATACAGCTGCTCATAATTTGTCTTTTGATCGTCATTTTCGCAAAACTTTATTGCGCAAGCCAAAAAAGTTGGCTTCGCTTCATTTCATTTTCGTTTTCGTTTTCTTTTTTGTTTTCTTTTCGTTTTCGTTCATTTTAGTGTCAACTGAAAAAAGAGCGTAGCTGTATATGCAAAATATTGACGAAGTTTTCATTCAGCAAAATGTGTATGCAAAAGATTGAGCACGTTTTTGTTTTGCAGTAAGTTGTTTATGCAAAAATTTAAAATTGTTCTTATCTTACAACATATTCGTAAGCACGAGTTCTTCTGCTGAGTGAAGTTTCATATAAGCGTTACCGAGATAACTGGCGGCGTGAACTATTCACCATCACTGTTTCAAGTGACACATCTTCAGCAACGTTAAATATATGGGTAAAAAAGTACGCATCCAGTACGACAAACGCATGAGATTTTGATTTGAATTTTATTATTTTCATGTTCAGAGTGACAATTAGATCCGTTTTACATTGTACATACTTGATACCCTTTGCATCAACCATTTCTACGAGCCCCGTTAGCCTAGCCTACAACAAGCAAAAGTTTACTGCAAAAGTAGTTCAGTGAGTGAGAAGTTAAAAGGGTGAACGTTTGACAACATTAGGCCTTTTGCGCATTAAAAACTAATCGCAAACAAAACGGATGTAATAGGAATAGCATGACACTCGTCATCTTATGCCTTGAGACGGTCGTCCATCGGGAGGTCTGAGTGACACAATTCGAGAAGAAATTTTAATAATTTCATTTTTTATTTTCATTTTTAATTTTTGTTCACTGCGTTCATAAGCTACAGGCTAACATAAGTACGTTACGTTACGTACATAAGTAAATACATACTAGCGTACATAAATAACGAAATGTAAAATTCATAAAATTTATTCTTAGCACTAGTTAAAAAAACGGCAACTATTGGGCAACAAGTGTACAAAAAGTAGCCAATTTAAAAAAAATTAAAGCCTAAGTTTTAAAAAATTGCCGAAACATGGGATCGAACCAGGTACCTTTAGTTCTTTCGTATTTAGATCTATAGTGTAACGCTCTGTCAACTGAGCTATTCCGGCTTGTACTGTGTTTGCTTAAAAGTGTGTGACTATCGATGATTGATAAATACTAGCGTAACTGTGACTATTGATTATTGATAAATATGTACCAGCGTAACATTCAGTTTGATGTGTGTGTCATACACAATACAAGAATATTGTGCTGTGCTGTTATATGCATATAACCAGTGGCGTAGCCAGGAAAAAATTTCGGGGGGGGGGAATGACTTTTCAATTTTTTCAAATGTGCTAAAATGCACTTAATTGCAATTTTAACGCACAAAACGACACATATTAGCAGATTCTGTTCAAAAACAACGCTAAGTTTTTGACCAGAGAAGAATAAAAAGTAAAATTGTATCTCAAAACACCGGAAACTGCAAGTGCTGGACCGACAAGGGTCCAGAAGCTAGCAAATTTGAAAACTTTAAGAATATTTTTGACATTTAGAGCCGCAATTTTACCAAAAATGTCATTTTTGTTACGATAAAACAACTAAAAAGGTACATTAAGCAGTGTATTAAGCAACTAAATAGTGTAATAATGATATAACTGTTTGTATATTGCATATAACAGATCAACAGCCTTTTGACACTTGACAGACACCGCACAAGTCAACAGGCAACAGCAAATATATACACGCACACAACACGCAAACCTAGCTATTCCGGCAGGTAACTGTGTGCTTGAAAAGATTTTGCAAATCCTATACACATCAAGTATAAATTACCTGTTGCGCTGTGACGCAACAGGAAAAAGGGGCTATCGAGCGACTAAGCCAGTGCATTGCAAAAAAATCTGGACTTTTTTCAATGGCGTTATACAATAAAAAAAGCTTTTAACATTTCTAGGTAGGTACATTAACAATTTAAATGAATTATTTTAGGCACACCAACTACAAAGCCTGTCACAACGCCAACAAATACACCTCTACGTAAGTTGTACAGTACCAAACAAAGTTACTTGCTACAGACTCCGCAGTTACACCGGAGTCAGTGTCACTTAACTGTAATATTAATTTGCTGCATATTGTACACTTTTACAGGAAAAAACACAATCTAGGTAGTGACTCTTAAATAGTTAATTTTTCTATAACTTTACATTTTATGTTCATAACTAGGTAGCCTACGGAAATTTTTCTATTCAGTTTACTTTTCCAAAAAATATCAGAAAAAATTTTTGAACACTACACTTAAAATAATTTTAAAAAATTTAGATTCGTATTTTAGAATGCGGTAAAACGTTTGCTAACGTTTATGATGGAGAATTTGCGACACCGGCTAGAACTGAGGCGTGGAACTGCACTTGGATACTGGAGCCACCACTTGGGGAAGTGCATGTGCAGATGAACTACAGTTTGTCAACTGAACAAGATTGCATGAACATAATAATTGGAGGTATAGGTTTGATGGGGTAAGTTGTTATTGGCCCTGACAAGAAATGTTGCGCTACTTGCTTAGTTTAGTAGCACGACTTCTGCGACTGCTTGCTGGATATATACTCTTGATAGTGCAAACGAATTTATTTCGTACAGAAATCACGTTTCGTTTTTTATTTATTTATTTACAGGACTTTACATTTGTTTTGCCCTACGTAAAATGCACGTCTACGTGTATTTTCTGTAGCAAATTTGTGTGCGTGTTTACGTGTAAGTTTACTACTATGTGTGTGAGGTGAGCTGGCGTAGGCCGCCAACCAGCTAGCTTAGTTTTGATGTTAGGTTACTGTAGGGCATGGCCAGATATGGCCAATTATTTCTGTGCTGGCCCCCTTTGGCTGTGAATTGTCAAAAAATTTGCAGTATATGCCTTTAATTAAGCTAACTGTCCCAAAAAAAATTAAAAAATTCCAAAAGATGTTTTGGGGCTGTATTCACTAATTTTTGCATGTTTATGGGTTATTGGGAATTGAAAAATTTTCTTATTCTTGCATTCTATGACATGACAAAAAAGTTTATAGTTGGTTACTAGTCCTTCGTTATCAAAAATTGGAAAGCTTTATCCTAAAGAACCAAGTACATTAGATAAAAGTTAAAACCGGTCTTGTTCAGGAGATCAGGACAGTCTATTCATACTTACACTTTTGTCCCTTCAGCCGGTAAACTTACAACATAATCACGCCACAATCTGAACTCGCATATACATTATTTGTGGCGATTATTTCATAATATTGTCTGCAGAACGGACATACGGCTGCAAGCCTAAATCTAACAAATGCCAGCTACCTTTCAGCATGTTAAAAATAGATAGGTGGGTAGCGACAGGTTTAACTTCATTTGAAGCAATTTCTTCCAAGTAATTTAAATTCTATCGAATATGAGTTGCATTAAAAATTACTGCAACTGGTGCAGACCGCAAGGCTGGTCGTGGCCATGGACGAGAACTCCATAAATTTTGCATGAAATTGCTGCTTGTTTCAAGTGGTGGAAATATGTGTCAGACTGTAGTTGTAGTACCAGTCCTATAATTTTAGCGATAGGAATTGCAATATATTTCTTCTGGCCTAACAGCTGAAGAAGAGCTAGAAAAGTTTAAAGAATATCAAGAGTACATAATAGGAAGAGTATGACACTCTTCCTATTTTGCCTTCGGGCGTGTGTTCAATGCGGAGCGCGAAATAGCCCATTTATGTACGGTTTTGAGGGGGGTACCCCCTTCAGTTGAGTACGGGGTCTTCAGTTGAGAGGGGTGGGCACCCCCCTCAAAACGATACCCCGTACTCAACTGAAGGGGGGGTACCCCTCAGTTCGGTACCCCGTCTTCAGTTGAGGGGGGGGGTTACCCCCCCCCTCATTTCAAGACACTAAGCAAGACCTTGCGCTACCCCCCCCCCCCCTCAGTTCAGTACCCCGTCTTCAGTTGTGGGGGGGGGGTACCCCCCCCCCCTCATTTCAGCACATCAACGAAAGTTTTTGTTAGTGTCTTGAAATGAGGGGGGTACCCCCCCTCAGCTGAAGGCGGGGTACTGAACTGAGGAGGGGGGTACCCCCCTCAGTTGAGTACGGGGTAACGTTTTGAGGGGGGGTACACCCCTCAGTTGAGTACAGGGTCTTCAGTTGAGGGAGGGTACCCCCCCCTGAAAACCGTAGATAAATGGCGTATTTCCCGCTCCGCATTGGACGCGCGCTGCCATGCATAATAGGGAGAGTGTCATACTATTCCTATTATGTACTCTTGATAATATCTAGATTTATACATGTTTTATTGTCTTGTTTGTTTTTTAGTCTATTGTTTTATTTTACTTTATTGTATCATTCCCCAATTTCTCACTTACTGAGCACAAAAAAATCTAACATTTTTTTAACTTCAGAATTTGCGGTCCTGCATACGAAGAACCTTTAGCCTTCAGCTTTGACTCCATAAAAGCAAATATCACTCTTTATTCTGTCACGCCCGGCTCAGAAGTCCATGGTTGGTTCCATGTTGCAAAATTGAGGTCGGCGTCTTCAGGTTGGTGCATGGAATATCTTGATGTCAGAAGCACAGGTCATTGACTTTAGAGACCTGCACGGGCCTGTTTTGAGCCGTGGCCCGGCCCGTTCGTAATCTGGCTTATACATTTTAGGTGTATAGTTTTTTTAGTTAGGCAGCCATAGGTGTTTTGACATAACCATTGTACACCGGCCGTATGTCTAAACCCAACGTTGAAGCCTCAACTGACTCCGGAGTCAGAGTCAGTGACTGCGGAATCAGCATCACAATAGTCTCAATCACAAAATAGGCTACACGCATCAACATAAGCAAGCGAAGTTTCATAAACATAGTGATTAGTATTGTAATGCTGACTCCAAAGTCACTAATCCTGACTCCGCAGTCAGTTAATGATTATCAAAATGAAGTTTAACCTCTGATGTTAATAGTTTGACTGCAGACACTCACTGCAAAATAAAGTCATGCAGTCAGTAATGTGACGCCGGAGTCATATGGTGTATGCATAATTCCGTTAAAAAGTTATCAAAAGCCATAATTAATTTTTTGATAAAATAAATCAAAAATATGACATTTTCGAAGATTTATCAGCTTTTTAGGTGATTCATTTTTGGATTGCTATTTTCGCAGCTAAATAGCTAAGAAAAGCTGCAACAAATTTGCATGTTTAATAAATCTGTTTAAAGCTACGAAAGCGCACGTTTTAGCGAAATGAATAATTAATTTTTATCGCGATAAAAAAATTTTCGCTAAGACTTCAAAAATTTTTTATCATAGTATGCGCATTAAATGAAAGCTCCTCTTTTTATTCCTAACAACTTTTCTTCAAGACATTATGGTCAAAATGTCGCTGAAAACAATTAAACGCCAAAGTCGGTTCCCCTGAGTGCCACCTTTAGGTCTCTAAATTCGGACCACATAGTGCATTAACTTTAGGTACGAGGATTTACAGTACCAGTCAAAAATAGATACGTATGCTCGATCGAGCACGAGCACTTTTTGACGTCACGCCTTTCCCAATTGACTGCTCGCGCGCACTTCGAGCAGTCAATTGGCTTGCTCGAATTTTTAACAAATTTTAGTTTCGAGCAGACTTCGAGCACCTAGGATTAAGTTACACATACGCACACCTAGTTACCTGGGTTTGTGACGTGTGCGTGTATACGTACAAAGCCTGTAAGCATTAATGCTAAAGTCTACAACATCAGAATTTGAATATTGGAAAGAATAAATTTGTTTACTCAAAAATATTGCTGAAAAACACAACTTAGCTTTGCTGTTTGTACTTTATTTTGATGATTTCATTACTATTAATTTCTTATCGAACTTATGACGTATATAACCAATAAACAATACCACAATAATATTTTATCAAGCCTATAGTACATATAATGTTTTACTACTTTTACTAATTCACATAATGTCAAAATTGACGATCAACTGAATTTTATTTAGTATAAATGCATCCATATTTTTCATACATTTAACCGATTCAAAATTTTGTTCGTCTAGATCTCTGCGGCCAAATTGTTGTCCTTTGACATATTCAGTCGCAGTTTAGTAAATAAATTATGGCTGGCGATGCTTTGCCTACCCCTGTAATCCCAACTATTTATGGGTTTAAATTACGTCACTTCTCCACATGGAAGAAAGTAAGTTTCAGATCGAAATTCCCCCCTCCTCCCTACTCGGTCTTTTGCCTTTCCCTACTCGCCTGATATTTTCTCTTTAATTACAACTCAAGAATAAAACTAAATTAAAACTAAATAAAAACTAAAAAAATTAAATTGTTTTTAAAAGTTTAACCAAGCACCCGCCAGTTTTATGTTTTTTGTTTTGGCTATTCACAACATGTCTTCTATATAAAAGCCATCAATCCAGGTAGGCTGAAGACACCGCCAGCTTCACAACGAGCAATTCAATCTTTTCACAACCGCGTCAACATTTTGTTTTATACAAGGACCAAATTATTTTTGGGTTGAAAATTGACCATGATTGGTTTGAAAGTGTTGACAATAAACCAATAAATGACTTGCTAAACCTGCAATAAAGAATACTTTGTAAAATTATGGAAATAATAACATTATAAAATTAATGCTTAATGTTAATTAAACTTGATAACGCAGTTAATTATTGTGATATTCTACACAACTACAGTAGTTTATTAGATTGATATTATGAAAAAAATCAGTAGGTAGGCAATTAAACAGTTGATTCCTAAAAAGTAGACTATGTTTTACATAAGTAAGAAGTATTCATTCTTACGTTTCAGATTCTGATGTCTAATACTAACCATGTCGAAATAGCTGCAAGAGATTTTAGCAATAATAAAAATATGTATACGTAAGCACACAAACACACACACGCACAAACAAATTCAATTTAGCAGTTAGCACGTTGTAATTCGTAACCAAATCCTAGGTGCTCGAAATCTGCTCGAAACTAAAACTTGTTAAAAATTCGAGCAAGCCAATTGACTGCTCGAAGTGCGCGCGAGCAGTCAATTGGGAAAGGCGTGACGTCAAAAAGTGCTCGTGCTCGATCGAGCATACGTATCTATTTTTGACTGGTACTGTAACTTCAGAACAATTTAAAATTTAAACAATATATATATAATTTATATATTTATATATATTATTTATATATATTTATATTTATAAAAGTGCTGAGAGCCAAAATTTGGAAATCAAAAAAATTCGACGTCTACAATTATACTTTTTTCTTTCACTGTGCGAAATTTCAACTCGATCCCAATCGGCAGCAGGGAGCCAGGTCAAAAAAAGTAGTTGCAAAAATGTGAGGTTTG
The DNA here is from genome assembly GCA_030248245.1 of Trissonchulus sp. WLG1_4. Taxonomy (NCBI): domain Eukaryota; kingdom Metazoa; phylum Nematoda; class Enoplea; order Enoplida; family Ironidae; genus Trissonchulus; species Trissonchulus sp. WLG1_4. Next base: position 49,421 of record JASANF010014911.1, read on the forward strand.
CCCACACGTTTCAATTTTTTGAAAATTAGATGTTTCCTAAATGCATAATTCCGTTAAAAAGTTATCAAAAGCCATAATTAATTTTTTGATAAAATAAATCAAAAATATGACATTTTCGAAGATTTATCAGCTTTTTAGGTGATTCATTTTTGGATTGCTATTTTCGCAGCTAAATAGCTAAGAAAAGCTGCAACAAATTTGCATGTTTAATAAATCTGTTTAAAGCTACGAAAGCGCACGTTTTAGCGAAATGAATAATTAATTTTTATCGCGATCAAAAAATTTTCGCTAAGACTTCGAAAATTTTTTAACATAGTATGCGCATTAAATGAAAGCTCCTCTTTTTATTCCTAACAACTTTTCTTCAAGACATTATGGTCAAAATGTCGCTGAAAACAATTAAACGCCAAAGTCGGTTCCCCTGAGTGCCACCTTTAGGTCTCTAAATTCGGACCACATAGTGCATTAACTTTAGGTACGAGGATTTAACTTCAGAACAATTTAAAATTTAAACAATATATATATAATTTATAAATTATTGAAATTATTATTGAAGTGATGAAAACTGTAGAAAACTAAGTAATCGTTTGCGATATTTGAAAAACGATTGAATTGAATGTAGTATATTCCTATAGTAGTATAAAATGGGTACCACAATTCCGGTTAATGTAAAGTGAATAGCGGATATTAGATTCAGCTTTCGTCCATTCAACCGTGTGTCCGTTTATTAATTAGCCGTATGTCCGTTTTCATGTCCATTGGCCCTTCAGCCACTTGTCTGTTCATTTGAACAGCACCACTTAAGTAGTGCAAACGGACACACGGCATAAAAGTATGAATCCCAAACTTACGTATGTGTTTGCACTGCCGTGTGTCTTATTTTGATGCACACACGTGTGTTAATGTGCTTGCTAATATAAACTATATTTAGAAACTCCTTTTATGTAATTTTAGTCTCCAATTTTGATTAATTTTAAATATGTTACTCCCCTAAGGCACTCCAACCGCAAATAAGAACGATTAAGCTTGAAGGCGCACTTTTGGTTCAGTGCGTTTGTCAACGTATTTACATTGGCAAAAGTGCACAAAAAAGGCAAAAAAGAGACGTTAGTTGGACCGGTCTGGCACAAACCAGATATAACCAATCAAACTGAAACCTGACATAGTGCTTGCCCACATAATATGTGCGTGAAATCGTATGATCCGGATTTTCGATATGCTTTTCCAAATCTAAAAGCGAGGGCAAATTGTTAAGAACACCGGCCGGCCAGTCATATTTAACCGACTGACAAAATAAGTACGGTATAACAATCCGGCAGGCTAGGTTATGCCCAAATGACACTCTGAATTTAGATAAATTGGTGTTGTCTGAAAATGCGGCAGCTTCGGCCGGCCGGTTTTCACGGGCCGGCCGGCGTGGCGGCCGGCTTTTACCGCTCACGGCCGGCCGGCCGAACTTCTCAGCCGACCCGGAGCCGGCCGGCGGCTTTCGCGCCGGTCACAAACACTACTTAAGGTTGATTGATTCATACTCCCTGAGGACAAGGGAACAGTCCTGCTGCCACACAACAAAACCTATGCTTGATTAAGCAGTGTTAATAATTGACTTTTTCATCGCAAAAGTAGCAATTTCTTTACGGCCTCATTATGATATTTGATCGCCACTCTGGCTATCAAATTTTGTGCATCAGGTACAGCGGATATTGTAGTTTATTTTTCCTGTTGGGCCACAGCCCAACAGGTCTTTAATTTTGATTCTGGTATCTTAACACAGTTCTAGCGTTAAAATGTTAGTGTGCGGAGTGTGTTTTACACGTCTTCTACCGTTGCTTTGCATCTGTCACAAGAAAATGCTTGTTAATATTCAGTTCAGTTAGTTGCTGTTATTGCGGTTGCTGAGAAAGTATTTTGAAAATATAAAAGTTGGTGACAAAAAATACATAAAAGGAGTTTCTAAATATAGTTTATATTAGCAAGCACATTAACACACGTGTGTGCATCAAAATAAGACACACGGCAGTGCAAACACATACGTAAGTTTGGGATTCATACTTTTTTACTGCATATGTCCGTTTGCACTACTTTAAGTGGTGCTGTTCAAATGAACAGACAAGTGGCTGAAGGGCCAATGGACATGAAAACGGACATACGGCTAATTAATAAACGGACACACGGTTGAATGGACGAAAGCTGAATCTAATATCCGCTATTCACTTTACATTAACCGGAATTGTGGTACCCATTTTATACTACTATAGGAATATACTACATTCAATTCAATCGTTTTTCAAATATCGCAAACGATTACTTAGTTTTCTACAGTTTTCATCACTTCAATAATAATTTCAATAATTTATAAATTATATATATATTGTTTAAATTTTAAATTGTTCTGAAGTTAAATCCTCGTACCTAAAGTTAATGCACTATGTGGTCCGAATTTAGAGACCTAAAGGTGGCACTCAGGGGAACCGACTTTGGCGTTTAATTGTTTTCAGCGACATTTTGACCATAATGTCTTGAAGAAAAGTTGTTAGGAATAAAAAGAGGAGCTTTCATTTAATGCGCATACTATGTTAAAAAATTTTCGAAGTCTTAGCGAAAATTTTTTGATCGCGATAAAAATTAATTATTCATTTCGCTAAAACGTGCGCTTTCGTAGCTTTAAACAGATTTATTAAACATGCAAATTTGTTGCAGCTTTTCTTAGCTATTTAGCTGCGAAAATAGCAATCCAAAAATGAATCACCTAAAAAGCTGATAAATCTTCGAAAATGTCATATTTTTGATTTATTTTATCAAAAAATTAATTATGGCTTTTGATAACTTTTTAACGGAATTATGCATTTAGGAAACATCTAATTTTCAAAAAATTGAAACGTGTGGGCAAACCTCACATTTTTGCAACTACTTTTTTTGACCTGGCTCCTGCTGCCGATTGGGATCGAGTTGAAATTTCGCACAGTGAAAGAAAAAAGTATAATTGTAGACGTCGAATTTTTTTGATTTCCAAATTTTGGCTCTCAGCACTTTTATAAATATAAATATATATAAATAATATATATAAATATATAAATTATATATATATTGTTTAAATTTTAAATTGTTCTGAAGTTACAGTACCAGTCAAAAATAGATACATACGTATGTTCGATCGAGCACGAGCACTTTTTGACGTCACGCCTTTCCCAATTGACTGCTCGCAAGCACTTCGAGCAGTCAATTGGCTTGCTCGAATTTTTAACAAATTTTAGTTTCGAGCAGATTTGGAGCACCTAGGATTTGGTTACGAGTTACAACGTGCTAACTGCTAAATTGAATTTGTTTGTGCGTGTGTGTGTGTTTGTGTGCTTACGTATACAGAATTTTATTATTGCTAAAATCTCTTGCAGCTATTTCGACATGGTTAGTATTAGACATCAGAATCTGAAACGTAAGAATGAATACTTCTTACTTATGTAAAAAATAGTCTACTTTTTAGGAATCAACTGTTTAATTGCCTACCTACTGATTTTTTTCATAATATCAATCTAATAAACTACTGTAGTTGTGTAGAATATCACAATATTTAACTGCGTTATCAAGTTTAATTAACATTAAGCATTAATTTTATAATGTTATTATTTCCATAATTTTACAATGTATTTCTTATTGCAGGTTTAGCAAGTCATTTATTGGTTTATTGTCAACACTTTCAAACCAATCATGGTCAATTTTCAACCCAAAAAATAATTTGGTCCTTGTATAAAACAAAATGTTGACGCGGTTGTGAAAAGATTGAATTGCTCGTTGTGAAGCTGGCGGTGTCTTCAGCCTACCTGGATTGATGGCTTTTATATAGAAGACATGTTGTGAATAGCCAAAACAAAAAACATAAAACTGGCGGGTGCTTGGTTAAACTTTTAAAAACAATTTAATTTTTTTAGTTTTTATTTAGTTTTAATTTAGTTTTATTCTTGAGTTGTATTTAAAGAGAAAATATCAGGCTAGTAGGGAAAGGCGAAAGACCGAGTAGGGAGGAGGGGGGAATTTCGATTTGAAACTTACTTTCTTCCATGTGGAGAAGTGACGTAATTTAAACCCATAAATAGTTGGGATTACAGGGGTAGGCAAAGCATCGCCAGCCATAATTTATTTACTAAACTGCGACTGAATATGTCAAAGGACAACAATTTGGCCGCAGAGATCTAGACGAACAAAGTTTTGAATCGGTTAAGTGTATGAAAAATATGGATGCATTTATACTAAATAAAATTCAGTTGATCGTCAATTTTGACATTATGTGAATTAGTAAAAGTAGTAAAACATTATAAAGTGTTAATTTAGGAAAATGAAAAAGAAAAAAAAAGAAGCAAACGAAAGAAGAAAAAACAAACCGAGCCCCACGCGCCCCCCCCCGCCCCCCCCCCCCCCCCCCCCCCCCTGTACTATAGGCTTGATAAAATATTATTGTGGTATTTTGTTTATTGGTTATATACGTCATAAGTTCGATAAGAAATTAATAGTAATGAAATCATCAAAATAAAGTACAACCAGCAAAGCTATGTAAGTTGTGTTTTTCAGCAATATTTTTGAGTAAACAAATTTATTCTTTCCAATATTCAAATTCTGATGTTGTAGACTTTAGCATTAATGCTTACAGGCTTTGTACGTATACACGCACACGTCACAAACCCAGGTAACTAGGTGTGTGTATGTGTAACTTAATCCTAGGTGCTCGAAGCCTGCTCGAAACTAAAATTTGTTAAAAGTTCGAGCAAGCCAATTGACTGCTCGAAGTGCGCGCGAGCAGTCAATTGGGAAAGGCGTGACGTCAAAAAGTGCTCGTGCTCGATCGAGCATACGTATCTATTTTTGACTGGTACTGTAAATCCTCGTACCTAAAGTTAATGCACTATGTAGTCCGAATTTAGAGACCTAAAGGTGGCACTCAGGGGAACCGACTTTGGCGTTTAATTGTTTACAGCGACATTTTGACCATAATGTCTTGAAGAAAAGTTGTTAGGAAGAAAACGAGAGAAGACTTCATTTAATGCGCATACTATGATAAAAAATTTTTGAAGTCTTAGCGAAAATTTTTTTATCGCGAAAAAAATTAATTATTCATTTCGCTAAAACGTGCGCTTTCGTAGCTTTAAACAGATTTATTAAACATGCAAATTTGTTGCAGCTTTTCTTAGCTATTTAGCTGCGAAAATAGCAATCCAAAAATGAATCACCTAAAAAGCTGATAAATCTTCGAAAATGTCATATTTTTGATTTATTTTTGTCAAAAAATTAATTATGGCTTTTGATAACTTTTTAACGGAATTATGCATACACCATATGACTTCGGCGTCACATTACTGACTACATGACTTTATTTTGCAGTGAGTGTCTCCAGTCAAACTATTAACATCGAGAGGTTAAACTTCATTTTGATAATCATTAACTAACTGCGGAGTCAGGATTAGTGACTTTGGAGTCAGCATTACAATACTAATCACTATGTTTATGAAACTTCGCTTGCTTATGTTGATGCGTGTAGCCTATTTTGTGATTGAGACTATTGTGATGCTGATTACCACCCAGTCACTGACTCTGACTCCGGAGTAAGTTGGGGCTTCAACGTTGGGTTTAGACATACGGCCAGTCTATAATCGGTTATGTCAAAACACCTATGGCTGCCTAACTTAAAAAAACTATACACCTAAAATGTATAAGCCAGATTACGAACGGGCCGGGCCACGGCTCAAAACAGGCCCGTGCAGGTCTCTAAAGGTCAATGACCTGTGCTTCTGACATCAAGATATTCCATGCACCAACCTGAAGACGCCGACCTCAATTTTGCAACATGGAACCAACCATGGACTTCTGAGCCGAGCATGACGAGAATAAAGAGTGATATTTGCTTTTATGGAGTCAAAGCTGGAGGCTAAAGGAAGGGTTCTTCGGGTATGCAGGACCGCAAATTCTGAAGTTAAAAAAATGTTAGATTTTTTTGTGCTCAGTAAGTGAGAAATTGGGGAATGATACAATAAAGTAAAATAAAACAATAGACTAAAAAAACAAACAAGACAATAAAACATGTTGTATAAATCTAGATATTATCAAGAGTACATAATAGGAATAGTATGACACTCTTCCTATTATGCTTGGCAGCGTGTGTTCAATGCGGAGCGCGAAATACCCCATTTCTCTACGGTTTTGGGGGGGGTACCCTCCTTCAGCTGAAGACCCTGTACTCAGCTGAGGGGGTGTGCACCCCCCTCGAGACGTTACCCCGTACTCAACCTGAAGGGGGGTACCCCCCGGCCTCAGTTGGGTACCCCGTCTTCAGTTGAGGAGGGGGTGCCCCCTCATTTCAAGACACTAGGAGACAAAAACTTCGCCCCCCCCCCCCTCAGTTGATGTGCTCCATATCAGTTGGGGGGGGGTCCCCCCCTGCCCCCCCTGAGGTGCGGCACGGGGTACTCAACTGAAAAAGGGGGGGGTAGCGCAAGTTTTTGCTTAGTGTCTTGAAATGAGGGGGGTTAACCCCCCCCCTGCAGCTGAAGGCGGGGTACTGAATTAGAGGGGTACCCCCCCCTTCAGTTGAGTACGGGGTAACGTTTTAAGGGGGGTGCCCACCCCTCTCAGTTGAAGACCCCGGTCTTCAGTTGAGGGGGGTACCCCCCCCTCAAAACCGTACATAAATGGCCTATTTCCCGCTCCGCATTGAACGCGCGCTCCGAAGGCATAATCGGGAGAGTTTCATACTATACCTATTATGTACTCTTGATATTCTTTAAACTTTTCTAGCTCTTCTTCAGCTGTTAGGCCAGAAGAAATATATTGCAATTCCTATCGCTAAAATTATAGGACTGGTACTACAACTACAGTCTGACACATATATCCACCACTTGAAACAAGCAGCAATTTCATGCAAAATTTATGGAGTTCTCGTCCATGGCCACGACCAGCCTTGCGGTCTGCACCAGTTGCAGTAATTTTTAATGCAACTCATATTAGATAGAATTTAAATTACTTGGAAGAAATTGCTTCAAATGAAGTTAAACCTGTCGCTACCCACCTATCTATTTTTAACATGCTGAAAGGTAGCTGGCATTTGTTAGATTTAGGCTTGCAGCCGTATGTCCGTTCTGCAGACAATATTATGAAATAATCGCCACAAATAATGTATATGCGAGTTCAGATTGTGGCGTGATTATATTATAAGTTTACCGGCTGAAGGGACAAAAGTGTAAGTATGAATAGACTGTCCTGATCTCCTGAACAAGACCGGTTTTAACTTTTATCTAATGTACTTGGTTCTTTAGGATAAAGCTTTCCAATTTTTGATAACGAAGGACTAGTAACCAACTATAAACTTTTTTGTCATGTCATAGAATGCAAGAATAAGAAAATTTTTCAATTCCCAATAACCCATAAACATGCAAAAATTAGTGAATACAGCCCCAAAACATCTTTTGGAATTTTTTAATTTTTTTTGGGACAGTTAGCTTAATTAAAGGCATATACTGCAAATTTTTTGACAATTCACAGCCAAAGGGGGCCAGCACAGAAATAATTGGCCATATCTGGCCATGCCCTACAGTAACCTAACATCAAAACTAAGCTAGCTGGTTGGCGGCCTACGCCAGCTCACCTCACACACATAGTAGTAAACTTACACGTAAACACGCACACAAATTTGCTACAGAAAATACACGTAGACGTGCATTTTACGTAGGGCAAAACAAATGTAAAGTCCTGTAAATAAATAAATAAAAAACGAAACGTGATTTCTGTACGAAATAAATTCGTTTGCACTATCCAGAGTATATATCCAGCAAGCAGTCGCAGAAGTCGTGCTACTAAACTAAGCAAGTAGCGCAACATTTCTTGTCAGGGCCAATAACAACTTACCCCATCAAACCTATACCTCCAATTATTATGTTCATGCAATCTTGTTCAGTTGACAAACTGTAGTTCATCTGCACATGCACTTCCCCAAGTGGTGGCTCCAGTATCCAAGTGCAGTTCCACGCCTCAGTTCTAGCCGGTGTCGCAAATTCTCCATCATAAACGTTAGCAAACGTTTTACCGCATTCTAAAATACGAATCTAAATTTTTTAAAATTATTTTAAGTGTAGTGTTCAAAAATTTTTTCTGATATTTTTTGGAAAAGTAAACTGAATAGAAAAATTTCCGTAGGCTACCTAGTTATGAACATAAAATGTAAAGTTATAGAAAAATTAACTATTTAAGAGTCACTACCTAGATTGTGTTTTTTCCTGTAAAAGTGTACAATATGCAGCAAATTAATATTACAGTTAAGTGACACTGACTCCGGTGTAACTGCGGAGTCTGTAGCAAGTAACTTTGTTTGGTACTGTACAACTTACGTAGAGGTGTATTTGTTGGCGTTGTGACAGGCTTTGTAGTTGGTGTGCCTAAAATAATTCATTTAAATTGTTAATGTACCTATCTAGAAATGTTAAAAGCTTTTTTTATTGTATAACGCCATTGAAAAAAGTCCAGATTTTTTTTGCAATGCACTGGCTTAGTCGCTCGATAGCCCCTTTTTCCTGTTGCGTCACAGCGCAACAGGTAATTTATACTTGATGTGTATAGGATTTGCAAAATCTTTTCAAGCACACAGTTACCTGCCGGAATAGCTAGGTTTGCATGTTTGTGTGCGTGTATATATTTGCTGTTGCCTGTTGACTTGTGCGGTGTCTGTCAAGATGTCAAAAGGCTGTTGATCTGTTATATGCAATATACGAAAACAGTTATATCATTATTACACTATTTAATTTGCTTAATACACTGCTTAAATGTACCTTTTTAGTTGTTTTATCGTAACAAAAATGACATTTTTGGTAAAATTGCGGCTCTAAATGTCGAAAATATTTCTTAAAGTTTTCAAATTTGCTAGCTTCTGGACCCTTGTCGGTCCAGCACTTGCAGTTTCCGGTGTTTTAAGATCCAATTTTTACTTTTTATTCTTCTCTGGTCAAAAACTTAGCGTTGTTTTTGAACAGAGTGTGCTAATATGTGTCGATTTTGTGCGTTAAAATTGCA
>JASANF010014914.1:0-35627 GCA_030248245.1 Trissonchulus sp. WLG1_4
TAGACTGATATTTTTGCTGACCTAGATGACAGTAACATTTCTTACATTAAGCGCTGAGAAAACATTATTATGCTGATAGATAAAAACATACAAAAAACTGGCAATAGTAGCAGAACATACTACTTTCCAGCCCACATGGACCTCAAAATGACAAAGTCCGACTGTTAGGCCACTATTCCAGAATTCGATCGAGAAAGTGTGAGTTTGCGCATTTGTGCTAATAATAAACTTCTTTTTGCACTACCATGACTCTTTTGGAATAGCTACTAGGTTTTTCAACATCACCAGACCATTTTCAAAAAGTGAATTTTTTTCCCCACATGGGTTTTTTTACCCCGTCTAATTTCGGTCATGCCCCCCTCGTACGAAAGAAGGAGGGATCTGCCACTGCGGTCATGAATAGAGGAAGGGTAGTCCTCTGTAAAAGTGTTTTTACATTTGAGCTCGCATCTCTTAGAAATACCAGCGAGACCCCTCTTGGATACCGCTTACATAAGTTTGCCTACAGGGACTGTACTATACGCTCGCAAATTTTTAGACCTGCACCACGTACCCAAGTCCCGGAACTGGGGTGGGTTTTTTACCCCAAAAAATGGGGTGGGTTTTTTCGTTTACCCAATTTGCCCAAAAAACGGCCATTTTTTCACCTTTGGCCTTCGATTTTACAATTGAAAGTACATATCAAAAATCCGGATCATACGATTTTGCGCATGCATGTGTGCTACTACTATGCCAAGTTTCAGCCTGATTGGCTGGATGTGTTAGTGTTAGTGTTAGTTTGTGTTAGAACTGTCCAACTAAGGGCTACTTTTTGGCTTTTTTGCGTACTTTTGCCTATGTAAATAAATACACATTACACTGACAAACGCACTGAACCAAATGATCACCTTCAAGCTTATATAATTGTTCTTACCTGAGGTTGGCGTGCCTTGGGGGAGTAACATACATACATATGTGAAAATAAGCGAAATTGGCACTTTGATTTTTGACCTGGGTAGTCCCCCCCCCCCCGCCACTTAAGGTGGCGCTCTGAATAACCGACTTTGGGCGATAAACTTTTTCACGTAAGTTTTTGTTAATAAACTCAAGAAGAAAAGTTGTTGCAAATTAAATTAGCTTTCATTTGATGTATATAACGTCCAATTTGGTTCAACTTGAAATTTTAACCTATTTTTCAATGGGAAAAAATCTTCAAATCGATATACCAAAAAATTCTATATGGCTTTTTGTACTTTTTGAAACAGTTTTTTGTAGCTAATTGCTAGTTGCAACTTTTCAAAAAGTCGTTTGTGTAGGCAAACCTTTCTAAAAAAATTTCCAAAATACGTTGACCAATATTGACAAAAATGCACTATTTTTCAAACTAATTTTTCGTTAGCTACTTTTTGGCTTCTGAAACTTTTCTCAACGGATTTTAGTACAGAAAAATTAGCTCTATTTTTTGGAAAATACGTATGTGTAGGCAAACTTCAGGTTTCTGAAAATGGGCTATAGCGTACATTTTTTTAAGATTACTATCAGCTGCGAAAACCGATCCGCTTGAAACTTTGCAGACTGTTAAAGCAGACGTATATGGAGGTGCCTAACTTCTTGAATCGTAATTATTATGATTTGGCTCAATATGATAGGCTTTTTAAAACGTCACTTTTGATAGAAATAAAAATAACTAAAAAATTATCGCCGGTAACAAAAATTCGACAAACATGGCACCTCGGCAAGATAATTGTCTTTAATTTAAGCTATAGATTGTTAAATTTGGTTGAGGCACCATTGAGCTACGTCATTTCAAAAATTAGTCAAATTTTTCAAAATTTCAATTTTGATGCAGTCATAAAATTTGCTAAAATGTTCCGAGACTCATAAAACTTTGCAAAAATGCTTGCCTGGTGTTCATCTTGATTAAACTTAAGCAAAAAAGTTCGTATCAGCAAGAAACAAAAAAATATAGCAATTTGAATTATTGGAAGTTACTCAGAGCGCCCCCTTAAGGGGGTAGTGTCGCGAAAGCAGTCGATTTTGCGCGACTATAAAACTTTTTCACTGAAAGATAGGTCATTGTTCTTTACATATTCTAAAACTTTGTTTTAAGGTAAATATTTTCGCCAAGTTTCACCAAATTAATGCAGTAAACTGTTAGCAGTGAGGTCGCAAAGTCGGGAAAAGGACGATTTGAAAACCTATTCACATTCGATAATTTCGCCACAATTATTAATCTGTCTGTCTAGTTTGTTTACACAGACTGAAAAGACATATGTTGTAGTTTATGCACACAAAATTTAGTGCAAATTGCTTGAGTGGTTGCGGAGTAATACCTGTTTGAACTGTGAAACTGTGCATAAACTGTGAAGTACTCATAGCAATAATGATAAATTGTGAAAAATCTAGACGCGTATTTTAAAATCAAAGGAAAAACGAACCTTTGTTTTTCTTTTTTCTTAATTGTGGCAAAATACTGTGCGTGGACACGTTATGTGGACTTCACAAGCTGGCCAATCTGATATCTGGCTTAATTTTTTGAACTTTTATGTCCCTATTGTGTGATGTCTGGCTTACAAATAGTGATTGGTTGAAAATATTGGTAGATATTGGTAGTCTAGTGTCTGGCAGTAATGATTTAATGCAATATAGCATTGGACATTTCTCAGTGAACGTGCAATTTCAACGCAAGAGCTCTCTTTTTGCAAAATATGAGCAAACTGCTTTGGCGACACTACCCCTTTAAGAGGGCGCTCTGAGTAACTTCCAATAATTCAAATTGCTATATTTTTTTGTTTCTTGCTGATACGAACTTTTTTGCTTAAGTTTAATCAAGATGAACACCAGGCAAGCACTTTTGCAAAGTTTTATGAGTCTCGGAGCATTTTAGCAAATTTTATAACTGCATCAAAATTGAAATTTTGAAAAATTTGACTAATTTTTGAAATGACGTAGCTCAATGGTGCCTCAACCAAATTTAACAATCTATAGCTTAAGGGGGTAATTGCGTTTTTAGGTGTTTTTTTGAAAAGCCATAGCTCAGCGTTTACAAATTCAAATCACAAGCGGTCTTTTGCATTAGGTAGAACAATATCTTTCCTAAATGTATGCCATGTATTGAAAATTAACCTATGATTTTGTTTCCAGTATAAGCGACTAAAGAAAGGTCCTTTCAAAAATATTACAATTTTTTCCAAAAAGTTTGCGCCACAGCTCTGAATCATACGATTACCTGTTGGGGCTGAAAGTTGGTAAGGTTTTTGACATGTTTAAAATCCCCAGGCATGTCCCCCACTTTTTTAATAACTAGTCAATTTACTGAGAAAATAGCTGAAAAGCAAACGCACCGAAAATTTAAGATATTTTCTTGTAATTAAAACCTTCTAAAAATGTCCACGGGTGAAATTTCGAAAAAGTGAGAGACATGCCTGGGGATTTTGACCTTTACAGTACTGCCCCAAAAATTCATGCTCAGGCGTCACTTATAACTTGAGTAGTGGTGGCGCAAAGTTTACATAGAAATGACAAAAACCTCGAAAACGCAACAACCACCTTAAATTAAAGACAATTATCTTGCCGAGGTGCCATTTTTGTCGAATTTTCGTTACAAATTTTTAGTTATTTTAATTTCTATCAAAAGTGACGTTTTAAAAAGCCTATCATATTGAGCCAAATCATAATAATTACAATTCAAGAAGTTCGGCACCTCCACATACGTCTGCTTTAACAGTCTGCAAAGTTTCAAGCGGATCGGTTTTCGCAGCTGATAGTAATCTTAAAAAAATGTACGCTATAGCCCATTTTCAGAAACCTGAAGTTTGCCTACACATACGTATTTTCCAAAAAATAAAGCTAATTTTTCTGTACTAAAATCCGTTGAGAAAAGTTTCAGAAGCCAAAAAGTAGCTAACGAAAAATTAGTTTGAAAAATAGTGCATTTTTGTCAATATTGGTCAACGTATTTTGGAAATTTTTTTAGAAAGGTTTGCCTACACAAACGACTTTTTGAAAAGTTGCAACTAGCAATTAGCTACAAAAAACTGTTTCAAAAAGTACAAAAAGCCATATAGAATTTTTTGGTATATCGATTTGAAGATTTTTTCCCATTGAAAAATAGGTTAAAATTTCAAGTTGAACCAAATTGGACGTTATATACATCAAATGAAAGCTAATTTAATTTGCAACAACTTTTCTTCTTGAGTTTATTAACAAAAACTTCCGTGAAAAAGTTTATCGCCCAAAGTCGGTTATTCACTATGGTTGTTTTGATGTGGAAACTGCATCAAATCAAAACTGCTTTTGATGCGGTTTTGATTTTTGATGCAGCACATCAAATCAAATCAATTGCTTTCGACAATGTGGTGCATCAAATCAAAACTAATTTTGCAGGCTTCGCATCAAATCAAATCAAATCAATTGGTTTTTTCTCTGCTGAACATCAAATCAAATCAAAACTATCCAAAATGGTTAGTTTTGATGCAGTTCTGATGCAGTTCTGATGCAGCGTGAGCTCCACACAGCAGCCGCACGCTCTCACACCCGTATACATGTCGGCTTGCCAAACAGACCTCAGTTACGTACGGTGTTGTTGGGTTGCCGACCAATTGCAAAACAAAGGCAATCCATTGTATGTATCTTTCATGTCCGTTATTAGTTTCCATGTGGTCGTTTGTTTGTAAGTAACTTTTTTAAGGTGATACTTCATGAATATGAATAAAATTTGGCACAAGGTTCCTCCCCTTGAGTGATTGTGCCCCTTACATTGGCGACCCCTTGACCCCACGGGGGGCCGCGTCAGGTGACCCTCAAAAAGTGCGGTTTTTAAAAGCTAAGGAGGGAGGAACCTCGTGAACTTGAAAAATTTGTCAGAAGTTCAAACAAAAACTTGTCTCTACCTCTAGAGGGTATTTGGGTCCCTGAACACGAATCGGGGGTCAATTTTTGCCTAGGACCGTCGTGGACACCCATACAAACCCCCTCAGGCCCCCACTGGGGTTCTTAGGGGTCACATTTTCATGTCTCTAGGCTAATTTGGGTCCCTGAACACAAATAAAGACTCCTTTGCCTAAAATGAAGAATCATCTGCCCAGAATAGAGGGACCCCTTACCGGTCAAAACTAGAAACCCGTTGTAGCCACTTTACTGGCTCTTTTTGTATTATTTAATTTTAAATTACGCGCAATTTTTAATAATGTTATTTATTTTAATGATTAATTTTTATTGTTATTGTGTAGTGTTTGTCTGACATTTATTACTAGCTCTTTATCAGGTCACCAGTAGCCGTATTTTCAAAATTACCTGCAGGTAAAGGTACCTTGCAGGATACTTTTACCCTACCCTACAGGATAATTTTACCCACTTAGCTCTGTGGGTAAAGGTAAAGTTATAGTATAAATACAGCTAGCGTGTACTGTTGAGGTTAAAAATTTGCATAACACATGCTCTTTAGCCGCAAAACAAAGCACTGTTTTCACCTAAATCTTATCAGCCTCAGTTATCACGCTGGCTTTAGTCAGTGTCTGAGAATACGAGTTTACCTTAACTTTTTCTGTGGGTAACGTTCGCCTAACTTTACCCGCAGGGATTTTAAATATACGGGCCCAGAAATCAATAAAACCGCACTTTCGTTTGTACGGTTCATCGATCCACCCACCACTAACCACTAATCGTAGTCAAATTGTCATCGGTCTAATTGTCAGGTTTTTATGGTGTCAGGGTTCTGTCGGCCCGGCAGAAATTTTAGAAAAAAACAAATTCATCCAAATCCAGAGTGTTATTTCGGCCTAACTTAGACTGTCACGCTTTTATGCCGGCCTAATTTACTCAATCGGTAGAATATGACCGGCCGGCCAGTGTTGTTAACCGGCCGGTAGGCGACTGTATGTAGGGCATTACGGCCGGTCACAAATACTAAGTAGCGCTTAGCAGTGCCCTCCTGCCGTGCTAATGATCTAATTGCGAAATCGAAAATTCATTATTTTTGGAATAACACTGTAATTTATTATCGCATCAGAACTGCATCAAAACTGCATCAAAATGCATCAAAACTAAAAACTAAAATTTTTGTCACATCAAATCAATTGAAAATTCAGGTTTTCACATCAAATCAAATCAAATCAATTGCTTTTCAGGAAGGCTGCATCAAATCAAAACTAATTTTACAACCCCCACATCAAATCAAATCAAATCAATTGAAAAAAGTCACATCAAAACAACCCTATTATTCACCTTAAGGTAGCGCTCAGCAAAAAAAGTCATGTTTGGAACTAACCTCATGCAATGAGTAGCAATACCACTTTAATTGTATGTCAAAGTGGGCTCAAAAATAACCTATTTCCAGTACTCTTCAGCACTTTTAATGCAATTATGTCAAATTTTATGACCATGTCAAATTTCCTATTCACACTAATTTTGTTTTCGACCTAGCTCGGCGAAATCTCAACCGATTTTGATGATCTTGGTGTCGATCGAAAGATCTTTCAAAAATCTAGACGTCAAAAGTCTTCAATTTTCAATTTCGATTATTGATTTTTCAAAAAATCGATTTTTCAAAAATCAGCTGTGTTTGAGCGGCTACAAAAAGTGCTGAGAGCCAAAAATTAAAAATCGAAAAAATTCGACGTCTGCATTTATATTCTTTCTTTCATTGTGCAAAATTTCAACTCGATTCCAATCGGCAGCAGGGAGCTAGATCAAAAAAAAGTAGTCGACTTCGCTACGCAAAAATGTGAGGTTTGCCCACACGTTTCACTTTTTCAAAAATTAGACCTTTCCTAGTAATGCATAATTCCGTTAAAAAAGTTACCAAAAGCCATTATCAATTTTTTAAGAAAATAAATCAAAAATTTGACATTTTGGAAGATTTATCAGCTTTTTAGGTGATTCATTTTTGGATTGCTATTTTCGCGGCTAAATAGCTCAGAAAAGCTTCAACAAATTTGCATGTTCAATACATCAATTTAAAGCTAAGAAAACGCACATTTTAATGAAATATGTAATTAATTTATATCGCGATAACTAAATTTTCGCTAGAAGTACAAAAATGGTCAAAAAAATTTGAAAAATTTTTTAGCGTAATATGCACATCAAATGAAAGCTCTTTTTATTCTGAACAACTTCTCTTCAAGATATTATGGTCAAAAATATCGCTGAAAACAATTAAACGCCAAAGTCGGTTCCCCTGAGCGCCACCTTAAGGTGGCGCTCCTGAAATGTGACTTTTCAAAAAACGGCAGTTTGGGGCCAATTTTAGATACACAATGGCAAGCGGGTAAAAGTATGCCTAAATACAAAAAATGAAGTTGATTGATACAAATTAGCATTCACTGTAGACCAAACGTGAGTGGAATTTCGGCTTGCGATTTCTCTTTGCAAGTAAGTAGCTGTTGCACAATCAATAGCTTATTTTGCTCGCCTCAACGTGATCGAGCGGTCGCAAAAAGTCATTTTTGATGAATATGATTGATATATTGAAAAACACTAAAATCGCGATTTTTGTAAAACATAAATTTGGCTAAATTTTTTAGATACTATCGATTTGCCAAAAATCAAAATTTGCGACCGCTCGAAGTTAAGGCTAGCGAAGTTAAGGCCTCATAGAATTGATAACAGGCTTGATCGTCACTGGCTTCCGTTGGACCGTACACAGCAACAACAGAGATGTTGATCGGTTTCGATGCCAGTCGAACATATGCGAGCCGCTCACTAATAGGTCTCCATTCCAGCAATGCATTATACACATGGGGGGCTAGGTAGAAACCTACTCCCCGCAGGCTAGCATCACCCCCAGAATAGAGTAGCTTGTAATAGTTCCATTTCGTGGTTTCGCTGTCCAGTCGGGGCACGTTGATGGTCTTAGAACCGGATCCCTTAATTCTGAGCTCAGAGAGACACGCGAATGCAATGCCGCAGCGATGCAGTGTACGTGCCACGAGAGACCTGCAAACCGGGGACAATCAGGCTTCGGACGTTCACGTCCCCGCTGGTAGTTCGTTTAGAGCCCAGTTTTCGATTGTAGCTGCTGTCATGTCATGTGGTCTGTTTCTGGCGGTTTTATGAGGAGGTGCCGATCTCCTTAACCTGGTCTGGTCGCCGCCTCAGGACAGGCAAAGAGCCCTTCCATCATCGGTTTTCAGGCCGAAGACTCCTGGATCACTGCCACCCCCAGGACGGCCCACACAGTTGATCGGGGAAGCTGGCGGAAAACTTTAGCACACGCAATCACTGACCTAATATCTGCAGTGTGGGAACAGGAAAAACTCCCAGATGATTGGCGAACAGCCATCCTACTGCCACTGCACAAGAAAGGAGACAAGGAGTTGTGTGCTAACTACCGGGGAATCTCACTCCTCTGCACGACGTACAAGATCCAGGAATTTGTAATTCTACGCCGATTGGGAGGAGCATGTGATCAGTTTATGCGAGAAAATCAGGCCGGATTTAGACCAAGGCGTGGGTGTGTGGAACAAATATTTGTGCTCAGACAAATACTAGAAGAACGAAACGAATACCACCAACCTACTAGGGCAAAAAAGTCAACCCATTTTTATTTAAGTTAAAGTTAAAGTTAAAGTTAGGCAAAAGGCCTAGTTTTAGTTAAAGTTAAAGTTAAAGTTAGACCACTAACTTTTTTTAAAGTTAAAGTTAAAGTTTCAACTCCGTTTTCGTTAAGGTTAAAGTTAAAGTATGACCACTTCAACGCCAATTCTTTGGCGTAAATCCAAAAACTTTTGTTTTGGGAGGGCCTTTGTAAAAATGTCAGCTAGCATATCAGACGAACGACAATATTTCACAGATATTTCACCCGAAACAACTTTTTCTTGGATAAAGTGATGCTTTATATCTACATATGTGCTTCGTCCGAGCGTGGGAACCTGGATTCTGCATGATAGCAATACAGCTCTGGTTGTCTTCGTTTATTATAGTAGGCTCCGTTTGTTCAAATCCTATTTCTGCCAGTAATGACCGAAGCCAAATGCCTTCCTTAACTGCTCCACTAAGTGCCACGTACTCTGCTTCAGCAGTAGACAGGGCGACTGTTTGTTGCTTTCTGCTTGACCAACTCACTGGCCCACCGACGAGTTTGAACAAATAACCGGATGTTGATTTTCGGTCACTGACATCCCCTGCCCAATTCGCGTCCGAAAAACCTTCTAAAGTTAAATGTTGTTCATCTGTGCCTTTGTATGCAATTCCATAAGTCGTAGTTCCTTTCAAATATTGCAAAATTTTCTTTGTGGCGGCCCAGTGCTCATCAGTTGGGTCAGAGTTGAATTGACAAATTATGCTTACTGGCCCTGCAATATCTGGTCGAGTAGCGATAGCTGCGTACAATAAAGCTCCGACCGCTGCTTGATACTTCTGTTTGTCTGCAGCACCAGCAGAGTCTGGTCCTTTGGAAAGCTTCAAACCAGGTTCTTGTGGAATTGCAACAGCGTTCGCGTCACCCAAACCAAATTTATTGAGAAGTTTTTGTATAAATATTTCTTGACTGAGAGATAATCTTTTCTCAAGTTTATTGTATCGAATCTGAACTCCTAGGAAGTAGTGTGCTTCCCCTATATCTTTCATTTTGAATCTAGTCTGGAGTATTTTCTGCGTTTCTGCCAACAAAGACGGGCTGTTACAGATCAACAAAAGATCATCAACGTAAAGCGCTATTATTATTATATTGCTTGCTTGCTTTTTGTGGTAAATGCACGGATCGGAGCAAGTTCTAACGAACTCGTATGATTGTAGGTAGGTATCAATTTTTGTGTTCCAGCACTTAGGAGCTTGTTTTAAACCGTACAAGCTCCGCTGTAATTTGCAAACCCAATCCTTTTTATCAGCTTCTTCAAACCCCTCTGGTTGTTCCATATAAATTTCTTCCTCTAAGTCACCATAAAGGAATGCAGTGGTTACATCCATTTGGTGGACATCCATGCCAAACAAAGCCCCAATTGCTAAGACTATTCTGACTAACGCGAATTTGACCACTGGTGCATAAGTTTCATCGTAATCGACCCCGTGACTTTGAGTGAAACCGCGTGCGACTAGCCTTGCCTTGAACCTTTCGATACTGCCGTCTGCTTTCCATTTAACTTTGAAAATTCATTTGCAGCTTATTGGCTTTCGGCCTTCCAACTGGACTAAAGTCCACGTGTTATTTTCCATTAATGAATCGTATTCGCTCTGTGCAGCAGCACGCCATTCTTTTGCATAGTTGCTGCTGAGAGCTTCAGTAATGTTTACCGGTTCTTCAATTTCAGCTGCGTTTGCTTTGTGATCACTGTTGGATACATTGTACCCTTGTTTTCTTTGGAGTCTCTTTGAACGTCGAGGAGGTACTTGCGGCATCGATGGAATGTTTTCCCCTTTTTCTGCATCTACACCAGGTATATTTGTGCCGTCAATGGTGTCAGCATCAGACTCTGAAGCAGTATCAAAATCAGCACTTCTAGCTCTACTGTCAACAAAATCGCTTTCATTAAAAATAACATCACGACTGTTGAAAAACTTCCTTGTTTCAGTGTTATACAGACGATATCCCTTTCAACGCTCGCAATACCCTACAAATCTGCATCGTACGGCTTTAGAATCAAATTTTCCTCTTGATTTTTTTTCGATATGAGCGTAGGCTCTACATCCAAAAAACTTTAAAATGTGCTACACTGGGGCAGAATCCCATAAAACTTTCAAACGGTGTTTTTCCATCTAAGCTTACTGTCGCACAACGATTACGAATGTATGCTGCCGTTGATACAGCTTCGGCCCAAAACTTTTTGGGCAATTTAGAAAACTGTATCATGCTTCGTGCACATTCTACCAAAGTGCGATTCATTCTTTCGGCAATTCCGTTTTGTTGTGGACAGTAGGCGATAGATTGTTGCCGTTTAATTCCCTTCTGTATGCAGAAGTTTTCAAATTCTGCAGATAAGTATTCACCACCACCGTCAGAGCGCAAAGTTTTAATTGTTTTACCTGTTAAATTCGTAACGACTGCTTCAAACTCTTTGAATTTTTGAAATACTTCGCTTTTTCGCTTAATAAAATATACATAGACCCAGCGTGAATTATCATCAATAAAAGTGACAAAATATTTTGAGCCACCTAAAGAGGTAGTTTTCATTGGCCCACGCACGTCAGTGTGGACTAAATCAAGAACATGTGGAGCCCTTTTACTGCTACCTTTTTTAAAAGGAAGTTTATGCATTTTTCCTTCGATGCAACCTTCACAAATTCTAAGTTTTTCACCTGACTTGATTGATAAACCTTTGACAGTACCTTTTGTTGCCATCTCACGTAAAGTCTTTTCATTTATATGACCCAAGCGCTGATGCCAAGTGTCGAAATTGCTGTCTTCAACAACTGCAGCGGAGTGAGGTTCTTCACAACGCAAATGATACAATCTTCCTTTAATTTCGCCAATGGCGAATAGGGTTCCGCGGGCGTAAATATAACATTTATTTCCACAAAATTTCACCCGTTTTCCCTGTTTTGTAACACCTCTTACTGAAAATAAATTAAGAGTTAGCTTTGGGACATAGTAAACACTTTTAAACACAACAGTTCGAGTGCCCGAGTTTAACAAAGTTTTAACCAGAACATCCCCTTTCCCCAAGGCTTGGACCACGTTGCCATCCCCCAGTTTCACAGTTTCAGGCGGATTCAATTCCACGTAATTGTGAATCCATTTTTTGTAGAATGTCATGTGCTGGGAAGCATCAGAATCAATAACCCAATCCAGTTGCATTGTTTTAGCAGAATAAACAGTGTTTGCTATTTCATTTGTAGCAACAAATGCGTCTTCAATAGGCGAATCATTTTCTTAAATGTTAGTGTCAGTTTCATGCACAGCTCTTGCGTGTTGAGTTCGATTTGGCTGCCTTTTATTGCGAAACCAACATTCATTTGCGTAATGGCCCAGCTTACCGCATATATAGCAAGCCCCTCTTTTGCTATTAGTGTTATTAATGTTGTCCTTTACTGCTCTTTTTGTTGAACCATTAGATTTGTGCGCGAATGCTTTTTCAAAATCATCTTTAATCCTGTTGCCGTCACTGTAATCCTTTCGCTTTGATTCTTCGTGAAGCAATCGCGCCTGCACAAAGTCAATGGTAAGATTGTCTGACCTAGATTCAAGAGCTGTTATTAAATTATCGTAGGACTCAGGTAAGCTTGCGAGTAATGTTGTCACCAAGTCATCTTCGGTAACTGGTGCGTCGATAGCAGCCAATTGGTCTGACAGCTCTTTTATCTTGTTAATATGACTGAGCATGTCATCGCCCTCTTCCATGCATAATCGAAATAGTTTTTTGCGTAGGAACAGTTTATTAGACAATGTTCTTTTCTCATAGTGTCTTGTTAAATTGTCCCAAGACTCTTTGGCTGTCGTTGCTGACTTGACCAAAAATATCTGGCTATCATCCAATCCAAGGGCAATGGTTGCTAGAGCTTTGTTAGCTTTCTTTCGAAACTCTCTTGTCAGGGCTACGCAGGCATCCTCCGGTAGCGTATCAGATTCGTCTATAAGTCCCCATAAATCTTTGTCCACAAGTACCATCTTCATTTTGAACTTCCAGGTGGGGAAGTTTGTTCCATCAAATTTATCAATAGAAAGATGGCTCTTGGGCTTTCCTGTCATACTGTGAAATTGCTGTAGGCAAGTTCACAAGCAAAGAAATAATGACAGAAATTAACGACCGAGAACGCCAATATTTGTGACTGGGCCCATAACCCTGTAGTAATTGAAATAAACTATCACAAACTACTTGCACAACACATGTTTTTTTAATGACTAAAAAGTACAGCTAGTGGATTAAATCCTAGATGTATATTTCAAGTTGAACTGAGTTTGCGGTTACATTTTTCTAACATCGACTGGAGTTCGGCAAGGATCCCCGCTCTCCCCGCTACTGTTCAACTTCTTCATTGACTGGATAATGCGCACGGCATCACAGAAAGCTGGAAATGCCGCGGTATTTATGCACGGAGCTAACGTATCCGATTTGGACTATGCGGACGATATTGCTGTATGTGGTGAGAACCCAGCGGAGCTGCAAACTTTCATAAATGAAATAAGTACAGCCGCTGCAAGAGTGGTACTTGTTATTAATACAGGCAAAACCAAAATCCTATACAGCCATTGCCCACAGCCACCACTGACTTGCTACGGTGAAGATCTCGAAGCGGTCGAATCCTTCTGCAATCTCGGATCTACTATAAACAGCACTGGTGACATCTCTGCTGAGTTCCAACGTCGTATTGCCAGGGCAAGAAACGTCTTTACATCGTTTGAGAAAACTGTCTGGAGAAAACATGGCATTAACCTGAAGACCAAAATTAGAATACTGGATTCGTGCGTTCTGCCTGTGCTTCTCTACGCCTGTGAAACATGGCCGGCGAAAGTATCAGATAATGCAAAACTGGAAGCTTTCGAAATGTGGTGCCTACGGCGTATCCTGCGTATTGACTACAGATCTCACACCACCAACAACTCAATCCGAGTCCGAATAGGCAGAAATCCTTTGTGCTTGGTCATCAAAAGAAGAAGATTGAAGTGGCTGGGACATGTCTTACGGCTTGGAGTCGGGCGCATCCCAAAAAAGGTGCTGTTTTTCTCACCGCCAAATGACTGAAAGAGACCCAGGGGTGGTGTACGTATGACTTGGAGCCGCTCAATCAAAAAGGACCTAGCCTTTCTATCCGCGACGTACGGAAGACACTGGCACGCGGGCTGGCTAAACATCTGTGAATCGATACCTCAGGACAGGCTACAGTGGAGAAAAATGTTCACTTTTGTGCCTGGCAACATACGTATCCCACACAACCGATCAGCTCATTTGCATAATTATACAGTTTATGCAAATGAGCTGCACCACAGAAAATTGCACCCAGTGCACAGACATTCAGCGTTGGAATTCAGACAGTACAGCCGCTTTTGATTGCGGAGTTTGCAGAACACGTCTCGAAAACAGCCTTACCACGCCTGTGCCATACTTGACAACGGTTGACTCCGACACAGCCGTACGCTGCCTGATGTGGATCACGCCTCACCGAGTGGACCATTCAGTTAAGTGCTTAGTCTATTTTTCTCTACATAGAATTTCTTATTAAATTCAAGACCGCAGACCGAAGAGTCGCAAAAGTCGCAAATATACGCAACTTTAGAAAAGTGTCAAAACTCTAACTCTCTAGACACAATTGTATTGCACCCAGTCTGCAAGTCAGGGCAGGTGGTCTACAGGTATGATGTTCGCTTCCGGGACAATAGGTCTGTGGTTCGAATCCTATAATAGATAATGAATAGTTTTAAAACACGGGTTATAACCTTCTGCTGTAAACAACTACAGTCATCCACTTTCTCTACAGACAACTGTATCTGAACATAACAAAAGAATTATCTCTTACCAGTTCAAACCTTATACTATGAAATTATTAAATCAATATTGTCCTATAGATCTGCAATTGTTTCAGCATGAGCGAAAACGAGACGTCTCGCAAAAGCCGACTGGAGGCGGTTATTAACCGAATCATTGCGCAGCCAACCGACGAAACGGCTACAGATGAAGGCCGCGACGACGGCGGAAAACGTGCAGCCGGGTCCCCTCAGCGAGACCATCATCGCGGGCGATCCGTCAATCGCCACAAGTACAAGAAACGACGCAAACGACGCGCCTCTACCCTCGCTCATCCTCATCTAATTCGTCCACCGATACCAAGTCCTCGCGATCCCGTTCGTCAACGCCACCGACATCCAGACGTGGACATCGGCCTCGCAGCAGCTCTCCCAGACTCCCGAAAGAATCAGATGCCAAACTTACGCAGCCCGGGGCGCAACGCCATTACGAGGTCAACGCCGACGTCTTGACCTACATCAACGATGCCCTGGCCCTTGCCAACTCATCACACCTATCCCGACGGGTCAAACACCCAAGAAGATATCCCAACGCCTCCGCAAGGCCAGAAACCTCCTGACCCATCGCCAGCAAACCCTTCTGATTGGCAACTCTTTCGGGTGGGACGTCGTACGGGTGATGGACAAGGGCGGCTTGAAGAAGAGCCTGTCTCCTGCCATGTGGAAAGACCTGCAGGAGGCCTGCAAAATGCTAAGCACCCAAAAAAGTTCAACCAGCACCTCCGCCCCAGGCACCAACCGACCTAACCAGCCCTTTCAGCAACGGATAGCGTCGGAAGTCTCCTCGGCGTTCCCCCAGCTTATTCGGAGGCAAAAGGTCCACAACGCAGTACTCCAAAAAGGCAAATGCTCTTTGTGCGGCGCCTTCGGCCACTATGCAGCCAGCTGCCCAACCTCATACAACCCAACCCCCACCCCAGAAAGCTGCCAACCTGGCCCCTCCACGTCCTCCAAGTAGCCAAGAGTTGACCTTGTCAGCTCAAGAAGAAGAAACAGTCGAAGGTAGGCAGTATATACAGTTAGTATCTGTTAGGCACCAAGTATTAGCTGCAGCTGGCTCATTCTCTGGAAATTTAAAAAGAAATTGGATGTTCTGGCGAGACTTAGGTGTCCCCGCATATGTTCTACATATAATAAAAAATGGGCACAAATTACCAGCAGCAGAAAACCCACCGCATTTTGTTCTCAAAAACAACAGATCGGCGTTAGATCATTCGGTCTTCGTCGAAGCAGAAATTCAGAACCTACTAGAACAAAATGTTATCATTGAGTCAAAATCGTTGCCGCACTGTGTGAACCCTCTTAGTGTAGCTGTCCAGCCGACGAAACACAGACTAATCCTAGACTGCTCTATGCTTAATAACTACGTCATTACAACCCATTTCAAAATGGAGGGCATTGAAACAGCACTACAATATTTCACACCGGGGTCCGTTTTAGCCAAGTTTGACCTAAAATCGGGATATCATCACGTTGATATCCACCGGGACAGCCAGACATTTTTGGGGTTCGGATGGGAGCGGCAAGGTCAGCTGCAGTATTACGTATACAAGTGGTTACCATTCGGCATTGCCACTGCACCGTATGTCTTTACCAAGCTAATCCGCCAGTTAGTAAAAAAATAGCGCCACTCTGGAATAAAAATAGCAATGTATATAGATGATGGGCTCATTCTCGCTAACAGTGAAGAACAACTAACTATTCGCCTTAACGTTGTAGTGAAGGATCTAACTGACTCTGGTTTTGTCATTAACATTGAAAAATCCATTCTGCACTCTTGCTATACTCTAGATTTTTGGGCTTCACCTTAGACTCTAGGGCATTCACAATTTCGATTAACGCCAGACGAACCCAAAACATCTTGCACATGTTAGCCAAATTAGAAGCGGAAGGGTGGAAGACCACCTCATGGCACCTCCTGAAACTGGTCGGCATGATAGTGTCAGCTAAGCCAGTTCTAGGAGCCCTAGCTCTCGCCCGAACAAAGTCGATGTACAAACACATAGACATGGCGAACAGTCACAAATGGAACCTAAAGTTTACACCCTCCCATCACCTTGCTGCAGAGATGAAATTTTGGTTTCAACACCTCCATAACCTCGCAACTCGCAAACTGAAACCACTAAGTAAGAAAGCCATTCTACATTGCGATGCCAGTGGCACCGCAGGAGCTGCAGTGCTGGATAGCTCACCCCCGAAAATAGCATACAGAGCATTCAGTACACAAGAACAAAGTGAAAGCTCGACATTCCGAGAACTCACAGCCGCCCTCATAGGCTTAAAGTCACTCGGACCCACACTCAAGCTCACTGACGTAAAACTCTACCTAGATAGTCAGCCGGCAGTTGCCTGCCTGCAAAAAGGATCTGTTGTTGACTCTTTACAAAACTTAGTTTTGGAAGCTTTTGAATTGACCCGTCAATACGAACTGACCATTGACCCATGCTGGATACCACGAAGCAACAATGTAGTAGCGGACTACTACAGCAAAGTTGCGGACTGGGATGACTGGGGCATTACCCAAAATTGCCACAATGATCTTCAGGCCCGTTGGGAACAATGCACGATTGACCTTTTTGCAAACGCTAGCAACCACAAAAATTCCAGATTCTACTCAAAATTTTGGTGCCCTGGCACTAGTGGCGTCGACGCTTTCTCCTTCGACTGGTCCCAAGAAATAGCTTGGGCGGTCCCCCTCTTTAAACTAATACCCAGAACCATTAAGCATTTCCTAAAATACGGTCACAAAATGATTCTGATTGTTCCTCATTGGCCGTCTGCTGTATTTTGGCCAATACTTCTAGAACCTGAAGTTCAATCCTGCATCGTTGATTCATGCTATATAGAAAATGCAGCATGTATAGTAGTGCCCGGCACACAAACATTTTCTAGTCTATATGATTTACCTGCCAGTTTTTCTTTTCTAGCCCTCTGACTTCATGCCCAACTGGCCGAAACCCGTGAACATACGGTGAAAGCCCCAGGGGCTGACAAGTGCCCAGGGCCCTATTGAAGAAAAGACCTCAGGGGTCTCTTGAATGAAGCTAAAGCTGCAAAAAACAAAATAAAATCGTTATTGTTATTATATTTTGCCATAATAAACCAGTAATGTTGATCTGCCACTAACCACTCTATTAAAACCACTTTGTTTCTTTCAATATCACAATTGGTTGTGTGTGATACTAGTTGCACCGAGCACAAAAGTAACATTATACCGAGGGAACAGAAGGTATAATGTTCACTTTTGTGCCTGGCAACATACGTATCCCACACAACCGATCAGCTCATTTGCATAATTATACAGTTTATGCAAATGAGCTGCACCACAGAAAATTGCACCCAGTGCACAGACATTCAGCGTTGGAATTCAGACAGTACAGCCGCTTTTGATTGCGGAGTCTGCAGAACACGTCTCGAAAACAGCCCTCCCACCCAGCCCAAAAAAAAAGTCTGCATCTTGTTTCAGAAATATGCAGAAATGCGGCTTGGCTCATGGAATGCATAACAACGTCACCAGCATCAGCCAAAAAGCTTCTTCTGTTCGCGCTACAATCGGTTGCAGCCAGCACTCTCCACTGCTACCTGAGAATCCTTCACCACTTCATAACCTACGCCAAAAATATCTTAAGTGCACCGTCAGGCATCCCAGCTTCAACCATCAGCGTTGCTCACGTCTCACATACTCGCCGAAAAGCAAGCTATACAAATTAGATGGGCGCCAACTCACCTACAACGCAGCCAGACTGCTTGTAAAAAAAGCAGCAGCTATCATCGGTATCGACCCCAGCGTAGTCGGTACCCATAGTTTCCGAGCTGGCGGCGCTACTGAAGCTGCCGCGGCGCGGATCTCGGAGCGCCTTATTTCCCTTCACGGACGCTGGAGTTCCGAACGATGCAAAAACATGTACATTGAAGAATCAATTGAATCTAGGCTTTCTGTCACAAAAAATGTGTTACCGTAACTGTCTGTGAATTCCGAATAAAACTCGCTGACACACACAATTGGTTGTGTGTGATAGTAGTTGCACCGAGCGCAAAAGTAACATTATACCGAGGGAACAGAAGGTATAATTGTCGAAAATGCTGTCAATGGAAGTGGTCCGCCGGCAAATCAGTGGATACATTGACGCCGTTTAAGCAAGTAAGTAAGCAAGACCGCTCGAAGATGACAAGGTGTATTAGGTGGCACACAGGAAAACCGGACTTATATATAAATTTTGTCTGAAAAATGTCCGAAAGTAAACCTGTCTTGGACAAAATTCGGACATCCGAAATCTGTCCGAAATATAATTGAAAAGTTTCAGGCAAAATTCGAATGTTTTTACAAGTCTCCAACGAGCGAGCACAAGCAGTTCGTGAAAAATTTGGACATCCGAATTTTGCTGAATAAACGTCTGAAAAACCTCGGAGGATATTCAAATGTTGTTCGTATATATAAATATCACACGAATTATTCCTAAAATTTTTTAGGTAATATTCGAGCAGTTTTTATACACATGAAAAATGACCGAATCTTGCTCAAATGACTGGTTTTTTGCAATATTTCGGACAATTCGGATGTTTAAAAATCGTCCGAAATATTACTTACAAATGATTTAGACGAAATTAAGACATTTTTTGTAAGATTTTTATATAAATTTTGAGTAAGTTAAAGATAAAATTTTTATTTTTTGCTAATTTTCCGACAAAATATGTCACTGTTAAGCTTCATATACTGAATTGGAATGTGGAGTTTGGTGTTTTTTTCTTTAGTCTTCTCCCCTACAGTCGTTTTCCCGCGGTGTTTTTTCTATTTAGTCTTCTCCTCTACAGTCGTTTTCCCGCATTTCCATTTAATCCGATTGCGTCTTCATTACAATGTTAATTTGTTTATATTATTTTAAGAACATATTAAATGACTGCTTATCGAGTTAAATACTGGATTAATAGAATGTCGGTAACTGCATTTTTGATTTTATTTATTTGTCGAATTTAGTAGTAAACTCAGGTTCAAAAGTTTAAGTCACTGTTATGCGGTTCTGCTCTTGGTCTTGAACTTACAGCAGCGTACTACATTTTTCTTTTCACAAAACTTTTTCTTAAACTACGTTTTTCAAAAACAAAAGAACGTGCAAAACTTAGCAAAATAAGGAGCACAGTAGCTTATAAATTTTAAAATAACAACTATATATATATGCCAAGCGAAGTCAACAAGCAGTGTACATATGTACGTAATATATACGTACAATACAAGCTACAAAAGCCAGGCAGGCCAGCTCAAAACTAACTTGACGAATAATGCATAAATAATGCATTAAAAATGTCCGAAAATACTCTTAAACTGGCCAGCGTATATGGAAGCGTGCTATGAAAACGACATAAAAATGCTATGAACTAGTTATGAAAAATGTGCGAATTTTGTCTTAATTTTTAGCAGCCTGCTTGTTGACGGTGTGCATGCTTACAGAATTTTCTATAAATTTTTCATAAAAGTTACGTAAACAGCGTCTCAATTGTTAATTAAAATTGTCCTAACTACAGCCTGGCAGAATTTTACAAACAATTCGGACAAAATTTGGATGTCCGAAAGTTGCCCTAAAACATCCTAATAACATCCTAATTCATGGTTTTTTTGGGCAAAATACGGGGCAAATGCTCACGATTTCGAAATTTTGTTCACTAAAATTGAAATTTTGCTCAAATTCTGCTCACCGCTCTGAAGGGACTCCCTTTAGTTTTTTACGGTCCGGTTGAAAAAACTTCCTATAGGTCTCCAATTGACAAAATTGAGCCTAAAAATGAAAAAATTCCCCCAATTTTTTTCTGGGGGCTGCAACCCCTGCAACTCCATGATTTAGTATTCCTTGCTTTCATCTTTCATAAATGAGGAAAGTGTAGACACGCAAGGGCGTAGCCAGGAGGTTTATTCCTTTTGGTCGAACCTGAAGAAATTGTCAACAAGGATCCCCGCTTTCGTTTTTATCGCTCGGCCGAAAAAACCCTGATACGTCTCCAATTGGCCAATTTAGCCTAAAAATCAAAAATGCTCGATTTTTTCCTGGGGGCTGCCGCCCCCAGACCCCTGCGACTCTGTTTATTTATTTATTCTTGTATCCTTGTATCCTTTATATTTATCCTTGTTATTAAGCGTTTATATGCATGGCTACAAGAGTACATTATGCTGCATTTACTTGTATAATACACTGTCTATAACATACATATGTACAACTGGGTCAAAATTTTGGGGACCCTCCCCCCCAAGATCGACCAAACATGACCTAAATTTCTAAAAATTTCGCCAAAAAGTGCCATTTTTCTAAATTTTGCCCAAATTTTGGGGACCCTCTCCCCCGGGTCCTCGATTTGAAGGGTGGTCCCTCCATCCCCCTTCTCACACATTTATGCTTTTTTACATCAATAAAAATGACGACTGTATCATTTTACGGTGCCCAATAGCAAAAATGTTTGCAATATTTCCAGATTTGGTAGCTTCACAGGAAAACCAGTCCTCTGAATTGTCTCTGAACTTTCTGTAAACCAAGTGTTGGTTCAGATAAAATTCAGATAGCTGAATATTATCTGAAAACTCTGTTTAAATTTTCAGATAAAATTTACAGAAATTTCATTAGCTCCGCCTTCCAGCTCTCATTTTTACAGAAAAATCATACCTGTAAATTTTATCTGAAACTTATCTGAACAGTTTTACAGAAAATTCAGATATTCTTCAGATCTGTAAAATTTATCTGAAATTTTTTTAGATAACACTCAGATGTTCTTCATATCTGTAAATTTTCAGTAAAATGTATCTGAAAAGTTTCACGAATACATTAGATTCTTTTTATTTTCTTGAAAATAGTGTTTCTTTCTTCTAGGGACAAATTTCGTGGTTTTTTTCATTGCGATATATTATATACGTTGATGATGTGTTTTAATTAATAAGGGTTTTTGTGTGTTTAATTTGTATATTCTGCAAATATAGTTTTCAACTTATAATGTATATTTTCAAGCGTGAGGTAGATGTGTCATTGTGTTCGAATACATGTTTTTTATTCGTATATTTGCCATAAACTGTGTTAATTTTGTCAGTTTTCTTAGTTTCTTCTTAGCTCGCGTAACTTGTGTGTACATACGGTGCAACTGAAGAATAGGGGGGAAAATTCCATTTGAACTTTTCATTGCCGAAAAACATCATTTTATACGTTTTTCAGTGCGCTGAGTTCATTTTTAGCACTTTTGAAGCGAAAAAACGCTGATTTATGGCTTTTCGAAAAAATTCAAATTTTATCGAAAATCATCATTTTTCGACATATTGGGATGAATTGTCGAAAATTATCATTAATACAGTCGTATAATTCAGTCTTGAATTCGATCCTCATAAAGTAACACATAATAGTATATTTAATTCAGCTTTGTTTGCAACATATGACTATATTATGTTATTATTGTCGTATTTGTTGTTATATTATGTAATTATTGTCGTAATATGTATTTGTTATTAATAAAATAAAAAAGTGCTGTAAATTAATTTTAGTATTATTACTGTGCATATTCCCTGTGTGCGGAACTGACCAAACTTAGTATGTACCGAATATAGCTATTACCGAACTTAGCTGCTGCATAACGCAAAAACTACCCATTTTTACCACATTTTAAACTAGCCTTAGTAATAGTGATAGCTGTTTTAGTTGCAGAAATATCTGGGGTAAATGATGATACAAAAATTATTGCGATAAACAAAGTATTACTTGAGAATTTTGTAAAAGTAGTCAGTTTAACCGGTAACTTTTTCGTTTAGTAAATGGGGTATAGTTTCACTTAAGCTACTATTACACAACAACGGCTAAGACGCACTATTGCTATAAAGTAAGGTTATCGAATGACAGCAAAATCATTAAAATCGTCAGACTATTACTTAAGATAATTAGATTTAAGTGTACTATACTATTAGTTTAACTGACTATACTACATACTATACTGCATAAACCACTACTACTACTAATACGACTATATTGCATAAACTACACAGGCATAATATACTATGTGCGGGTGAAATGAATGTGAAATACTACTGAAAGAGATGTTAATGATTATCTACAACTGTTATAATAGTAATAAAAAATAATAAACAATAAGTAATTAATATATTTTACAACCACCAACTGCTAATCACCACAAACCACAACATAACCACAAAAAACACACTCACAACCACGCAAAAGCACAAAAATTACAAAAACAAGCCTATGATTGACACATAAGACAATAAGAATTGATCAAAAGCTAACCATATACTGACTAAATTCCGACCATCAACCAAAATATTACCACAAAACACACACTAACGACCACAGAAAACCACAAAAATCGATAAATTATGCCTATGATTAACACATAAGGCAAAAATATTAACCAAAACTTAACCAAAAACTGACTAAATTATGACCAAATACTGTAATATTTATCAAATTCTATACATTAATCAATTTTTCTGTACATTAATCTAAAATTTTATTACACTATTCTGACCACAAAACCACCATTTACTAACCAAAATATTACCACAAAACACACACTAAAGACCATGCAAAACCACGAAAATCGATAATTGATGCCTATGATTAACACATGAAGCAAAAATATTAACCAGTAGTGGTAAAATGCCGCTTCTGAGCCAGGAGCCTATCTTTAACGTTTGTTTTTTTGCTCCATTTTTAGTGATTTGGAGCAACCCCTCAAAAAGCATGCCGCTTCTGAGCCACTTTTTGCGGCGCCAGGAGCCTATCTTTAACGTGTAATTTTTGACTCCATTTTTAGTGATTTGGAGCAACTTTTCTAAAACCTATGCCGCTTCTGAGCCACTTTGCTACGGCGCCAGTAGCCTATCTTTAACATGTAATTTTTGACTCCATTTCTAGTGATTTGGAGCAACTTTTCTTAAACCTATGCCGCTTCTGAGCCACAAAGTACCACGGTTGGAGCCTATGTGT
This sequence comes from Trissonchulus sp. WLG1_4, assembly GCA_030248245.1. NCBI lineage: Eukaryota > Metazoa > Nematoda > Enoplea > Enoplida > Ironidae > Trissonchulus > Trissonchulus sp. WLG1_4. Next base: position 23,341 of record JASANF010014914.1, read on the forward strand.
ATCACATTGTTAGTTCTTGACGACCTGCCATAACCTTAACTCCTGATAGGGAGCAAGTCTGACCCACATAGCATGAGTCGCCCAGATGACTCGCCCAGATGATGAATTACCCAGATAAATCACAAAGTTGACTCACTCAGATAAGAATCTAGATAAATCACCCTACTCATACTTTAAACTATTAGCTAACTTTACTACACTTACGTTAAACTATTAGCTAACTTTACTACACTTACTTTAAACTATAAGCTAACTTAGCTACACTTACTTTAAACTATTAGCTAACTTAGCTACACTTACTTTAAACTATTAGCTAACTTTACTACACTTACTTTAAACTATTAGCTAACTTTATTACACTTACTTTAAACTATTAGCTAACTTAGCTACACTTACTTTAAACTATTAGCTAACTTTACTGCACTTACTTTAAACTATTAGCTAACTTTACTACACTTACTTTAAACTATTAGCTAACTTTACTACACTTACTTCAAACTATTAGCTAACTTTACTACACTTACTTTAAACTATTAGCTAACTTTACTACTCTTACTTTAAACTATTAGCTAACTTAGCTACACTTACCTTAAACTATTAGCTACCAGCACTTTAAATTATTAGCTAACTTTATTACCAACACTTTAAAATATTAGCAAACTTTGTACAGTTCAAATTTCATTTAGCAACCTATGATTTAAAAAAAATATTCTGAGATCTTGACCTTTCAAACATTTAATATCTAGAAACTTTATTTTATTTTTTTACAGTTTTTATACAGAAGAATGTTTATCACTAAAGCAATTAGCAGACAAGTAAATAACATAAATCCTATCAGAAAAAATTTCCAAACGTAATGATACATGGGAAGAATACACGGAATGATATGTCGCTGTATTTGTCCAATTCCATAATATTTTGTAGTGCAATATACATTGACTGCAAAAGAGGAAGTGTTTAAACAAAAACCACTTCTCATTACTGGTAGCAACAAAAAAGTATGAAACGTTAAGCATAGTAATATTGTAATAAAAATGAATGTTCTATGCATAATAAAACTTTTTATGGGAATTTTGTTGACATCAACAGTCTGTTTGTTAACCTGTTCATATTGAGTGCGTATATAACGTTTTGAATATCTATGCCAAATAACATATGGTAAATATAACAACAGTCTTTCCAAAAAAATAATAAATCCCCAGTAAGGATAATAGTGTACATAACCAGTTTCATTGTATTGCACTCTTTTCTCATCAACGCTGATTTGGGTTCCTTTAATAGAGTTGAATACTTTTTGACAATTTGGAGAATTTTCAATGTACACGCCATCCACCTTATAGAAGCACTTGTTTAGAATATATCCAGTTTCCGCAGAATTAATATGCTCTTGTGGGATCTGGCATGCAATAGAATCTCCAAATAATTGTCCAGCCAATATAAGTGTACCGATTATTATAATTATGGGGGCTGTAAATCCATACAATATCCGATCGAACCAATCGCTTGCATCCGGTTTGAACTTGAAAAAATCAGCTAGCCAGCTTACAAGAGAAAAACTAAACAACATCATGAAAGTTTACAGAATGAATTTTGCAGAAAGAAGCACTCCTTTTATAACAGCTGGAACCAATAAGATTGAAATACGTCATACGACGGTTAATCATGTGATGTCTATTGATTAGTTTAGGGTATAAAAGGGACTATTCAGCTTACTTTCTTCAGTTGCTGTTATGGCCCACCTTTACAACGACTACTTGCAGCAGCAAATGCGAAAATCAAAGCCCCGAAGCCCCCTCTTAGATCATGCTGTTCGATTTTCTAATGAATTGAAAATGGAACATCCTTTGCCCTACTTGGTGGAGTGGGGAGTTGTCATTAAACAAAAGTATGAATCTTTAATGACGCGAACACCTTTTACTGCAAATTTTGAACTGATTTGTTATTTAGCAACCTTATCCACGGATGCTTTAACATGTTTCAAGAAGGCTCTAGAATTAACTGGTCAGGTGGAACTGCGTCAACTTTTGGAACCTAATGAAACGATCGAAATGTATTATACTTAGTCAATATTCAACAGGCAAAACGATCTGGTATGTTCGGGAAAAGAAACGTATTATACTCTTGGTACTACCACAAAAGAGATGAAAATAAACTTGTTGTCTTATGATCATTGCGCACACAACGAACTGCGTATTTTGAAACATATCGGCAATTGTGTTGTTAAAGAATGGAAATTTCCTTAATGTTTGCTTAAGACTGATTTTTGTTCATTGTAAGCTCTGTTTAATAAAAACTTTGTGATGTCCTGGTTGATTAGTAGGTAAGCATATACAATGCAGCAGTGTAATAAAGATATATCATCAAATCCTGATGACTCATCCAGATGAATCATCTAAATATTATTCAGACTTGTCTAGATCTGTATCTCATCAATATCATATTATTTATTTATTTGAATGAGACATTCAGATTATTCACAGGAGACGAAATGAATTGAATTGAGTGAATGATTCACTTCCAAATGAATCATTCAGACAATATCAACATATTCAAGATAATTCGCCAAGATGGATGAATCATCTTGTTTAATAAAAATCTACTATTTTTCAATGTGACATGACACAATTTATTATCATTTTATCAAGATTAATAATCAGTATCGTAGAAAACATGTCTATATACACTATATACTTTGGGAAAGACAGTTACAAATTTGAGTTCGTTCTGAAATATTTCCACTACAAGTATACCATACACTTCACCTTCATAATCCTCAAGGTTAATAGGTTTTTCCTTTTTGCAAGACACTTTAAACCTGATATTAAATTGCATACGAAACCCTTCGAGGCTGGGTTGAGGAAAGGATATCATACTAACTTTTTTACAATTTAATTTCCAGAAATTATAAATTTTTCTACCGTTTTGCCCCCAACATGTTTCGAACCTACTATCACTAACTTCGTCCCAAATATTACGCAATGACATATTCCAAACCAATAAGTATTAGCTACATGTAAGTACTCATGTACTGTTGGAAGTCGAAAGCCACAACGTACATGTAGTGATGTGAGCGGAAACTGAAACTGAAACTGAAACTAGTTTCAGCTTTCGTTTCAGTTTAGCCTAACTTACTAACTGACTATCCATGCTCACTCCTCACTAACTAACTACTCTACCGACTGAAACTGAAACTTAAACTGAAACTAAAATCTGTACAGAGCTGAAATAGCCGCTGAAACTGAAATGCCGCTGCAGCTGAAACTTAAACTGAAACTGAAATTACGGGCAAGCCGAAACTGAAACTGAAACATAGTTTCAGTTTCAGGTCAGGTGAGTTTCCGCCATCGCTGCTTTTCATGCGTGTGTCTGAGTGTGTATGTGTGGGGGTACGTGTGTGCGGTGCACAAGCTGAAACTGAAACTGCAGTTTCAGTTTCAGCCTTAGGCAGTTTTAGTTTCAGCAGCCCCATCCCCATCACACACATTATAATAGTCTCTAGTTTTTTGGTGTGGCCAATTTTCTTAAAATTGCAAGTTAAGTAATGTGCTAACATTTGTGCAAAAACGTTTTGATATGTTTCCAAAGTTTTTCAAATGTATTTTTTAACTCTTTATAAGAAAATGCCCAGAAAATCATATGATACACTGCATGATGAACCTCCAAATATGGGGCTATGAAACTTACGTAACCAGTTTATTTTAGTGACTGTATCTTTTAACTGTTTTTGGGAATTGTAGATCTTTGTATTAGGCGGCAATATTTAATCGTACTATCACAGTGCCACACAACGAAACTTATGCAAGGTAAACGTAAAAGATGACTTGAATTCAAGTGGGCTTCCGAACATCCAGACAGCCTTTACGCCTTTACGGATACTCTCGGGCAATTTGTTACGGACATCCGGATAACTGTGAATAAAACTACTCTTACTCGGCTCGGACTGGACAGCCCTTACTGACAAGTATAAACCGGGCTCAAGTCTGACAAAAAGTCCCTAAATGCGCCACTTACTTATTTCAGTGGCATGGCTTCCGCGACTACTTGCTGTACTCTGTTTCATGTATTAGTCATTTTTGAGAGTCTACCGTGAAATTATATTTACCTAACAGATTAGATTTAAATTTATTTGGCAATAACGCTGCACCAAATTGACTTTTTTTGAAAATTTAGGTTTTCATGCCATGATTATGGAGGCATGCAACAAAGTGCGCAATATCAGAGACGTAACAGTGAGGGTAGCCTTAGTGTTTGTTTGTGACCGGCCGGAATTTTCGGCCGGCCGCCCGCCGCCCTACCCGACAGTCGCCGTCCGGCTCCGGCTGGCCGAAAAAAACCGGCGCCGGCCGACCGGCCAGCCGGTAAAAGCCGGCCGGCCGGCGGGCTAAAACCAGCCGCCCGGCCGGCCGGTCAAAATCGGCCGGCCGGCCGCTCGATAAAAATCGACCGACTGGCAAAATTAGGCCGACATAACAATCCGGCAGGCTAAGTTATGCCAAAATGACCATCTGGGATTTGGATAAATTGGTCGCTATATAAAAAATTCGGCCGCTCTGGCCGGCCGTCCGGCGGCTTTCACGGGACGGCCGGCCGGCCAGCCGGCTACGCGGCCGGTCACTAACACCAGGTAGCCTACGCCGACGAATAGCAGTTGAACATATGTATGTATGAACTTTACATAGGCCAGGTTTATAAATGTAAGCTTGGGATTTAGTAGGGCTGCTCAGGCGAACGTCTAGAATAAGTAAAAATGTGTAGCTAACGCAAAATATAACAAAACTGAAACTGAAACTAAATGCTTTTGGAACTGAAACTGAAACTTAAACTGAAACTGAAACTGAATCAATCTCGGAGCTGAAACTTCAGCTGAAACTGAAACTAAAGCAGAGCTGAAACTTAAACTGAAACTGAAACTGAAACAAATTTGATCCGGAGCTGAAACTACAGCTAAAACTGAAACGAAATTAGGAGCTGAAACTGAAACTGAAACTTAAACTGAAACTCACAAGGCAACTTTAACATCACTACGTACATGGCGGCAATGTTTCAAAAAATGATAATCTAGTGAGCTTAATTCTTGTATTTCACAATAATCGTCTTCTATCTTATAGATATCACCATTATCAATGGAAGACTTGTTTTCCTTAATGAGTTCTAAACATTCACCATAACCTTTACGATCAACCCATTTTAAAATAAGACTTTGAGCATTAAAAATTGAGTTTATATAATTGAGCCACGGCTGTGATTGAAACCAAAACTTGAAATATATAAGAAACGAGCTAGCACAAATAGAATAAACAAAGCTAATTAAAGAAAAAAAGGCACATCTCTAAGTGAGTTATAAGTGATTATAAGTGAAAAATAAGGAATGTTAGAATACAAATAAAACTACTTTGAGCAAGAAAAATTGAGCAAATATATTTGAACCAAAGCTGTTGATAAAACCTAAATCTAAAGCAAACAAGACACATAACAAAAGTACAAATAACAAAGAGACAGCTAGTTAAATTAAAAAAGGACACATTACTAAGTGAATGTATAAAATAGCAAAAAAATAATAAATGTTATAATACAAATAATTCTACTTTGAGCATAACAAATTGAGCAAATATAATTGAACAAAGGCTGTTTATAAAACCAAAATCTAAAACGTGCTAGACATGTACGAGCACCAATAACAAAAAGACAAAAGACAAAAAAACAAAAGGTATTTAAGTTGAAAAAAGACACATTTATAACTGAATTAGAACTGAATATATAACATGTTGCATATAAAATAAAAGATATCATAATACAAAGAAAACTAAGTCTAATGCAATCACAGTCATGTTTTCTCTTTTCTAAGTCATTTAACTCCAAAAATTCATAAATGTCTTTCCCAAGTTGTTTTAAATTTTTTGTTTCTTCAGGATAGATATTTTCCAATTTTTTTTCCTTCGCCTCCATTTTCTCTGCACCAATTTTTTTCTTTTCTAAAAAACACAACATAATTGCTGCAACTGACTGTTGTGTACGGTACAAAGTGATTTCTACTAAAAGAAGCAAATTTTATTGAAATTGTATGCTTATCAATATTCTAACTTATACATAAACCTAGTTTTGCAATGAATATCAGCAATACATAAACCTAGTTTTGCAATCAATATCAGCCAATTCTAAACATATAATCAAATTTTATTTTACATTTACATTATAATATAATTTTTTTATTCAAAATAACACAGAATAGATTCAAAACATCATAGAACAGTAAACAAAACAGAAAGAAAATAAAATGAGGTATATGACGACTAAATAAATATGAGGTATATTATGAGATACGACAAGAAAAAATAAATTAAACAGCATATAAAACTAATGTAATATAAAATGAGGTATATACATATATATGAAACACAAGAAGAAATAAATTAAATCAATCAAGCAATAGCATTAGGTTCATAATTAAAGTCGGAATCATTTTCATCATCAGGGTCAGAGTCAGATTCTGAAGAAAGGAATGCAGGTGTTGGTGGAGGGGTCAACCATGGAGGTGATTGTGAAACGTTTGGGGCGGGTAACTGGGCTTGTATTTCACGAAAAAATTCTTCTTGATTTTCAACGTCTAGGATGACTTTTCGACACAGTGGACATCTATAAACGATTCAAAACTAAAATTGGTACAGTTTCATAAAATTTTACATAACATACAACCAATAACTATTATTTTTTGATTCTTGTACTTTGTTTTAATCAGTCATTATTTGTAACATCTACCATCCCAAGTTAATATAAGAAATAGGGTTGATAACATATTTAGCATAAAATGTTTTTTTTGCGCATAATCTGTTCTTTTTTTACATGGAATGTATATTAAAACTAAAAGATTAACATAGTCAGTTTTCACATAAAATATATAATTAAATTAATGCAAAAAGCCTACTCTGTTTTCTGTTCCATCACCAGCCAGTGATCTAAACATTCGCTGTGAAAAACATGTCCACAGCTGACAGCAAGTGTGTTTCTTGCCTCTTGACAAATCACGCAAATTTCTTCTGACTCCATATCAGCATGATTTTCAATTTCAGTGTTGTTGGACATCAGCCTTGGTTTTTTTCTATGGGTAATTCCAGTGCTAGTTGATGGTTAATTCTCATCGATTTCCGAATCCGAGTCAATTTCAATCACGTCAAAACAAGTAATGGTTCCAACATGTCTCCGTTTTGTTAAGTATCCAAATTCACCGCTTGTTGATGGTTCGTTTTCACCGATATCTTCTTCCTCTGCTGTGGTCATTGATCGTCTGTTATCATCACCTTCCGCATTCCTTGCTCTTTCTTCCAGATACTCCACTGACATTTCTGTCCGTGCAGCTGTGGCATATATCTGATGCATCTGTTCTTCATAATTTTCCATTTTCCGCTTCATTTGCTGAACTTCAGTATACGTTTTATTGACCACGACTAGTATTTCTGTGATCATTTTTTTCACAAAATCCGGGTCTGCTTGCTGTTGTTGTTCATGTTGTTGTTGCTGCGGCTGTTGTTGTTCTTGTTGTTGTTGCTGCGGCTGTTCTTGTTGTTGATCCTGTGGTTGTTGTTGTTGGGGACGCTGTCGGTCAAGTCTCGGCTCAAGAGTAAAGTCTCTTAGTTCTTCATCTGACTCTGTCAGATCATGACCTGTTGTGGCCACATTATCCACATCATCAATTGTGATGATTTCTACATATGACGTGTTGTCGGGTGGGGGGATTCCCGACACAATGAAAGTCAAGCTGAACAAAACGATCCATTTCAGTAGACACATTCTAAAACAATAAAAGACGACATTAATACAGATGTGTTTAAAATATGGCTTCACAAAATCCTATTACTGAAGCTCAAGTAGTAAATCAAAGAATATTTACTATTCATTTTAAAAAATATAGATTGCTGACATCTATATCTTGTATAGTTTTACTCATTTTAAATACCACACTTGCGACAGCTATTTATCGTTCAATTGGAAAACAAAGTGTAGCTGTGACAGTCTTACAACCGAATCCACAAAATATATCATCATTAACACCATCATCAAATATTGTAACTGATTCTTACAAGCCTGCTTCTACAACTGTTGTTCCCCCCCCCCCCCCAAAAACAAAAACTCAAACCGGATTTCTGGAGGAAATGTCAGTGGAGTACAGTCAAAAAACAACGAATACGACAAAGAAGCGAAAAGAAAAATAGAAACAGAGAGCACAAAAAGCCACAGCGCACGACAAAAATCAGTGGAAGAAAGAGCAAAGGAAGGGAACGGCTGAAGACGATGATAACAGAAGATCAATGACCACAGCAGAGGAAGAAGATATCGGTGAAAACGAACCATCAACAAGCGGTGAAATTGGATACTTAACAAAACGGAAACATGTTGGAACCATTACTTGTTTTGACGTGATTGAAATTGACTCGGATTCGGAGATCGATGAGAATGAACCATCAACTAGCACCGGAATTACCCATAAAAAAAAAGCAAGGCTGATGTCCAACAACACTGAAATTGAAAATCATGCTGATAGGGTATTTAAGTTATGATAAAGTAGGTAATTAAAGTAAGGAAGAAATTATAGAAAGATAAAGAATGATAGTAAGATTAATATTGAGAAAAGGTTATTTGAGAAAAAAAAAAAACAAACAAACCCACAGACCCCCATGGAGTCAGAAGAAATTTGCGTGATTTGTCAAGAGGCAAGAAACACACTTGCTGTCAGCTGTGGACATGTTTTTCACAGCGAATGTTTAGATCACTGGCTGGTGATGGAACAGAAAACAGAGTAGGTTTTTTTGCATTAATTTAATTATATATTTTATGTGAAAACTGACTATGTTAATATTTTAGTTTTAATATATATATATTCCATGTGAAAAAAGAACAGATTATGCGCAAAAAATACATTCTATGCTAAATATGTTATCAACCCTATTTCTTATATTAACTTGGGATGGTAGATGTTACAAATAATGACTGATTAAAACAAAGTACAAGAATCAAAAAAATAATAGTTATTGGTTGTATATTATGTAAAATTTTATGAAACTGTACCAATTCTAGTTTTAAATCGTTTATAGATGTCCATTGTGTCGAAAAGTCATCCTGACGTTGAAAATCAAGAAGAATTTTTTCGTGAAATACAAGCCCAGTTACCCGCCCCAAACGTTTCACAATCACCTCCATGGTTGACCCCTCCACCAACACCTGCATTCCTTTCTTCAGAATCTGACTCTGACCCTGATGATGAAAATGATTCCGACTTTGATTATGAACCTAATGCTATTGCTTGATTGTTTTAATTTATTTCTTCTTATGTTTCATATATATGTATATACCTCATATTCCCATGGTTTTCATATACCTCATTTTATATTACATTAGTTTTGTATGTTGTTTAATTTATTTTTTCTTGTATCTCATAATATACCTCATATTTATTTAGTCGTCATATACCTAATTTTATATTCTTTCTGTTTTGTGTACTGTTCTATGATGTTTTGAATCTATGCTGTGTTGTTTTGAATAAAAAAATAAAATTATAATGTAAATGGAAAATAAAATTGGATTATATGTTTAGAATTGCTGATATTGATTGCAAAACTAGGTTTATGTACTGCTGATATTCATTACAAAACTAGGTTTATGTATAAGTTAGAATATTGATAAGCATACAATTTCAATAAAATTTGCTTCTTTTAGTAGAAATCACTTTGTGCGTACACAACAGTCAGTTGCAGCAATTATGTTGTTTTTTAGAAAAGAAAAAAATTGGTGCAGAAAAATGGAGGCGAAGGAAAAAAATTGGAAAATATCTATCCTGTAGAAACAAAAAAATTAAAACAATCAAGCAATAACAAGGCAATCAAGCAATCAAAGCGAATCATTTCATCATAAGAGATCAGATCTGAAGAAAGGAATGCAGGTGTGGAGGGGTCAACCATGGAGGAGGATACCTAAAACGTGGGGCAGTAACTGGGCTTATGTCACGAAAAAATTCTTCTTGATTTTCAACGTCTAGGATGACTTTTGGACACGATGGACATCTATAGAACGAACAATTCAAAACTAGAATTAGTTACATTTCATATAATTTTACATAATATACAACCAATAACTATTATTTTTGATTCTTGTATTTGTTTAAATCAGTCATTTTTTGCAACGTCTACCATACAGTAATATAAAATAGTTGATAACATAGATAACATATTTAGCATGATGTCTTTTTTGCGTATGTAATCTGTATAGGGTGTTTTCTTTCCACATGGAATATATATTAAAACTAAAATATTAACATAGTCATTTTCACATAAAATATATAATTAAATTAATGCAAAAAAACCTACTCTTTCTGTTCCATCACCAGCCAGGATCTAGACATTCGCTGGAAAAACATGTCCACAGCTGACAGCAAGGGTTCTTCCTCTTGACAAATCACGCAAAATTCTTCTACTCCATATCAGCATAATTTTCCATTTCAGGTGACATCAGCCTGTTATTTTCTATGGGAATTGGTGCTCTGAGTTCATTCTCATCGATCTCCGAATCCGAGTCAAATTCAAAAACGTCAAAACAAAAAGTCCAACATATTCCTTAAATCCAATTGCCTTTATCGTCACCAATATCTCCTTTCCTCAGCTCATGGTCGAATCCCCCACCCGACAACACGCATCAAATCCATCACAAAAACAACCCACAACACAATCTCACAAAAAAAACAGCCCACCAACACCAACACCCCCACACAACAGCCACAAACACAACCACACACACACCACACCCCCACCCACACACACCCCAACCACCACATGAAGGAAAATGGAAAATTATGAAGAACAGATGCATCAGATATATGCCACAGCTGCACGGACAGAAATGTCAGTGGAGTATCTGGAAGAAAGAGCAAGGAATGCGGAAGGTGATGATAACAAACGATCAATGACCACAGCAGAGGAAGAAGATATCGGTGAAAACGAACCATCAACAAGCGGTGAAATTGGATACTTAACAAAACGGAAACATGTTGGAACCATTACTTGTTTTGACGTGATTGAAATTGACTCGGATTCGGAGATCGATGAGAATGAACCATCAACTAGCACCGGAATTACCCATAGAAAAAAAGCAAGGCTGATGTCCAACAACACTGAAATTGAAAATCATGCTGATATGGGGCCGTATTCTCAAAATTACCTGCAGGTAAAGTTAGGCTAACTTTACCCACAGGTAAGGTGAAGGTAAAATCGTATTCTCAGACAATGACTAAAGCCAATCTGATAGCTAAGGTTACCTTTAATATTCGTGCCAGAAAAGTGCTTTATCTTGTTTCGCAGCTAAAGTTAATGTGTTGTGCAAATTTTCAACTTCAACCGTCGACGTCAACCTTGTTTTCAATTTTAACTTTACCTTTACCCACAGATTTAACTTTACCTTCACCTTACCTGTGGGTAAAGTTAGCCTAACTTTACCTGCAGGTAATTTTGAGAATACGGCCCCTGGAGTCAGAAGAAATTTGCGTGATTTGTCAAGAGGCAAGAAACACACTTGCTGTCAGCTGTGGACATGTTTTTCACAGCGAATGTTTAGATCACTGGCTGGTGATGGAACAGAAAACAGAGTAGGTTTTTTTGCATTAATTTAATTATATATTTTATGTGAAAACTGACTATGTTAATATTTTAGTTTTAATATATATTCCATGTGAAAAAAGAACAGATTATGCGCAAAAAATACATTCTATGCTAAATATGTTATCAACCCTATTTCTTATATTAACTTGGGATGGTAGATGTTACAAATAATGACTGATTAAAACAAAGTACAAGAATCAAAAAATAATAGTTATTGGTTGTATATTATGTAAAATTTTATGAAACTGTACCAATTTTAGTTTTGAATCGTTTGTTTATAGATGTCCATTGTGTCGAAAAGTCATCCTAGACGTTGAAAATCAAGAAGAATTTTTTCGTGACATACAAGCCCAGTTACCCGCCCCAAACGTTTCACAATCACCTCCATGGTTGACCCCTCCACCAACACCTGCATTCCTTTCTTCAGAATCTGACTCTGACCCTGATGATGATAATGATGACTTTGATTATGAACCTAATGTTATTGCTTGATTGATTTATTTCTTCTTGTGTTTCATATATATGTATATACCTCATTTTATATTACATTAGTTTTATATATCTATTCTTTTTTTATTTATTTCTTGTGGTATCTCATTAATATACCTCAGTATTTATTTAGTCGTCATATACCTCATTTTATATTCT
>JASANF010014916.1:0-13478 GCA_030248245.1 Trissonchulus sp. WLG1_4
TCTTTATTATAGTTCAGGGTCTAGCAATATTTTTGGTCAGACTTTAGGTCATACTAAAGTCTGACTAAAAAGTGTATATACGGAACTTCAATGCTTCATAGCAGCTTAGTCGTATGAGGTAACCCCCATAATGTATATATCATTCGAAAGCATTTTTGATGCAGATTTTCACGAAATTAAATTATTTCGAAAAATTTGAAATCAAAAATTCTAATTCAAATAAAATCGATTTTTTCCGCCTAATTTCAAGAAACCTAATGTATTTTATATCATTCGATAGCCCATTCCATTCTGCGTCTAACGATATATACAACATCACTATAGCATGCACCTGTCAAAAATTATCGATTTTTTTATTTTTGATCTTTCCATTGAAAAACGCATTTTTGGCCCGTTTTATTCGCTGTAACTCAGCAAATACTCAACCAAATCTGACAAATTTTGCACCAATAGACGCGTTGTGACCTCGCGCGGGCTGTGAAAGTAATAAAATTTCAAAATTTGATACTAAATTTTTCAATATTTGTCAGGTTTACAGTCATTTTTCAGCAATTTTTGCTCAAGATTAGTTAAAATAATTAGTACCACATTAAAGTTCAGTTCTTTAGCTTTCTTTTGATACTAAAAACATGTGTTTTTGATTGGATTGAACAAAGTTATGCAGCAAAAAGATATAGCTGTTTTCATTACTTGTCAAAAATTAGTGCTTGATTAGCATGTCATGTGCATACGTTCAAACATTCTACACGCTGATATGCGTGTATAAATTTTTGTGGGCGCACACATATACTGTGATTAATGATTTATTTTTTCCATAACTTTGCTCAATCCAATCAAAAGCACATGTTTTTAGTATCAAATGAAAGCTAAACAACTGAACTTTAACGTGTTACTAATTATTTTAACTAATCTTGAACAAAAATTGCTGAAAAATGACTGTAAACCTGACAAATATTGAAAAATTTAGTATCAAATTTTGAAATGTTATTACTTTCACAGACCGCGCGAGGTCACAACGCGTCTATTGACGCAAAATTTGTCAGATTTGGTTGTGTATTTGCTGAGTTACAGCGAAGAAAACGGGCCAAAAATGCGTTTTTCAATAGAAAAATCAAAAATAAAAAAATCGATAATTTTTGACAGGTGCATGCTATAATGATGTTGTATATATCGTTAGACGCAGAATGGAATAGGCTATCAAATGATATTACATTAGGTTTCCTGCAATTAGGCGGAAAAAATCGATTTTATTTGAATTAGAATTTTTAACTTCGAATTTTTCGAAATAATTTAATTTCATGAAAATCTCCATCAAAAATGCTTTCGAATGATATATACATTATGGGATTTACCTCAAACGACTAAGCTGCTATGAAACAATGAAGTTCCATACATGCACTTTTTGGTCAGACTTTAGTTTGGAACTTGGAAGTGTACCGTAGTAAGGGACTTTGAACGTGAATAGTGTGAGTGAAAACGTGAACGATTTTGGCTTTGCTTAGGCTTTTTCTACTACTGGAGCTAGCATCCTAGTTTGCAGAAGAAAAACATTGCAGAAAACACTGCAAGCCTGCTCACACTAGAACTTAAGATTCAATAGAACTTTTGCTGGCACAATTAATAATATCTGAAATCCCACGAAATGCTTCATTTGTGTGAGACTTATTTCAGACTGAACGCTCAGTTGGATGAAAAATCGAATGCCCTGAAAAAATTGGAGGCGGCCATGAAAGGGGAACGAAATAATTCAAGCCAGGCCCTCAGAGAGGCGCTGGAACGGGCAAAGAAATCGGAGGTAAAAAAAGAATATACTTGCTGATCTGTTTTTTGAGGGAGGCGTATTGAAATTAATTTGTTTTTTATTGTTTAGGAAAGATATAAAAAAGAAACACTGTTTTACATTTTTAAAAGACAACCTTCGTGACTATTCAAAATCAGCCCATCATGTTAGATCAAACCTCTTTACATTTCAATTTCAACCAACTTTTTTTCAAGTCTACAAATTTTAACATAATATTCAGATGCGCCTGAATTTAAGTTGTCGAACTAGTCTAAACTAGACGCACTGGACTTGTAAGAATGATTTTCATGGTGATTATCATCGTAGAATGTTTTGGGCGTCAAAATTACAAGCGAAAGACCCCACTAATTTTTTACCACTAATTCAAGGTCTAAATCAAATGCCGTCATGGTGTCTAAAAGTTTGCCGATTTGCTTACTTCATACTTTGAGGCTTTGAGTTTTTACTTTTTGTTTTTTAAGTTATAAGTAACTTCTTTTTAAGTTTTTATTTACATTTATCTTTTTATCATTTTTTCAGATTAATTTATTGGAGTTCAAACTGGACATGGGACTGACCATTTGCCAGCGGGCCTTGAAAGAGTGCGAACACAATATTGCTCAAACTGAGGACATTCATAAACGGTATAAACTTACTCTCTTTTTTTTAAATTGATTCCTTTTTTTAATTGGGTTCGATTATCTAGTTGGAATTATTTATATTTTTGGAGTAGAGCTGTGAAAATTCTTCGTGACCCTTTTGTGCTATATTAATAGAGGATATCTAAAACTTTTGAATTCGACGCGTACTTTACATTTTGCATTTTCGATTAAGTATTACAAGCAAAATAGCCGGTAATAGACTTTTTTTCAAAATGTAGTGCACATAAATACATAATATTATTATCGGTCAGAAGCAAACGTGGATTTTTGTAAGAGGTCACGTGATTCAATTTGAGCCTATTATGCAGGTCAAAGGTTAAAAAAGGGGGTATTATTTTATTGTGAGTTTGTTTTAGACTGAGCAAAAGCGGACGTCCCGAATCGGTAAAGGAGTGGGCTTTGTACTTGGAAGAGTGGCAACGAAATCGGGACAAACTGAAGGGCATCATTGCCAAGGCTAAGGTAAGCTAGAGGACGCTTGCTCTTGCTGAACGCGCTTTTACAGATATTTTTTTATTGCTTGATGAGTGTACATTTGCTTAATATTATCACAGTGTTTAAAGTTTTTTATTTTTTGTGTTTAAAATACCGTTAGCTTTTACACAGCTTTCAAGAAAGAAATAAGTTTGCAATTTTTCAGTCAGGCTTTTTCACGATGCTCTATTTCATTCTAAAAGAACGGTTTAAACCCAGTCTAAAGTTGACACACCTTTTGTGAATAATTTGTTTAGAAGAAATATTCAATAGCTAATTAATCAACCTACGTTTCACCACAGTGTCAAAAATCGTGTCGTTGCTATCATTACTTCGTCTTTCTGTTTCGGGCACAGACTCGTAAGATTCGCTTCCAGATATGGGGACCAAAAATAGTGAAATCCACACTGGTAAGAGATAGTTGCGTTTATGTAAAAAATTATTAAACAAATATAAGAAGAAAATAAGCATGCAATGGGCTAAATAAGTTAGTTTGTGATATTTTTTCAGGCGGACTTTTCTCACCAAATGGATCTGGTGAAGAGTGGCAAGTCGCTGTCGTCCCTGCCAGTGCTCGATTGCCCCTCCCCACCCGCCCCGCCCCAGCCCCCCAAAATGCACCACACGCCACCCCCAGCCTTCAACCAACCCACCGCGGCTAACAGTGTGCCGCCGCTTCTACAGGTGATTTATTTTGTGGGCGGCTGAATCTGGGGGGGTTGAGTGGGTTTAGCCTGTTGTTTTTAGATTGGGGGCCTTTCCGGCCAAATTTTAGGGACTCCTCCCCTGAAGGACCACAAATAACTCAAATTTTGCAAAATTTTGTACTATTTTTCCAAAAAAGTGCCATTTTTACTAAATTTTGCCCGAATTCTGGGGACCCTTCCCCCCGCCCCCTCGATTTGGAAGGGATCCCCCATCCCTCCCTCATACATGTATGCCTGTAGTCGAGATTATGGTTAAAAAATATTTTCCTTCTATTATAATAATTATTTTAGGCCGAAAGTCGACGCCTGGCCCCCATCGGGGTGAATCCGGCCACGGTGAATCAAAAGGGCTCGGCCTCGGCCTCTAGTGCCCCCTCTGGGCCGGCCTCTGCTGGGCCCCCCGCCCCCTCCACACCCATTTCGGCCAGTGCCACAGGCCTGGACAGTGGCCCGGGAGTCGTGCCACAGCAGCAGCAGGTTAGAAGGCTATTCATACTTACAGCCGTCAAAAAAAAACATAGTTGGATGTATATTCATTCATGGTTGGCTTTTGCTCACAGAACTCGATTTAGAATTTTTACCGTCAAGTGTACTACAATTAGATTAGTGTAGGGAGGCTTGTTAGTAAAACGTTAAATTTCTATAAAATAATCTTAGCTCAAAAGTTGATAAAGTTTCCAAGAACTAATTCAGGAAATTTTGATTTTTTTAAAATTTTCTTCAGTTTGCAGACCGTTTTTTTATTTTAAAAAGTTTTGAAATCCGCAGTTTTTGTTTATTTTCAGATGACCAGTGGCGGCGTGCCGTCTTCGGGTGCCGGGGTCAGTGGCTTTGGCTTCGGCTCCGCGGACCATTCAGTGGACGTGGGCGGATTGGATTTGGCCGGTGGTTGGGGGGTTCCGGTGACCGGCGGGGGCGGGGGTATGATTTATGGGGGGGCCGCGGGCGACCTAAGCGGCCTGTTTTCCGGCCACAATTCGGCCACCAATGGGTTTTCGCCCTGGGTGGATGTTTTCAAGGATATGCGGACCCAACTGGCGTCTGGGGGTAGTGTGGCTGGCCGGCCCCTATCGGCCACTACCAATAATGCGGCTTTTGGCCCGTTCGGCACCAATGACCTGGGCCCCAGTCCCCAAACTGAGGCCCAGTTCGGGCCTGGCCCTTTGGCCGGAGGCTGGAGCTCATCTATGTGGCCGATGGGGCCTGGGGCTAGCAATGGAGGGGCGATCCTGAACGCACCCCCCGCCCCCGGACCCCTGATCAACTCGAACACTGGCAACATGATGTCGGGCTCTGCGTTTGTGGCTCAACAACAACAGCAGCATGTAGGTTTTCTTTAATGTTTTTTTGCTTTTTTAGATTGCTAATTTTTTATTAATATAGTTTGTGCTTTGAAGTGAAGTGAAGTGAAGTTTGTATAATTTTGCGGTCATGTTACACGCTGGTGTTGTGTTTGTTAACAAAAAGTATCTTGTAAACTTAGTTAGCCATTTCGTACTTTTTCAAGTCAACTAAATTAGCCGATCTAGACAAGGTTAATGACAGAACCCCTGATCAATTTTTTGTTTGTTTTTTTTCAGAGTAGCTCTCGCCACAATTCGCCGTCGCAGGGGGAGAAGGCCAAGAAAATGGACGTTCTAATGCAACAGCTGCAGTTGACGTTTCCTACTTTAGCACCGTAAGTAGACACTTCGCTTTCCTGTCGGCATCGCAATGCCGACAGGTCTTTACGCTGCTTCTTGCAGCGTACTTTGCGTGCGTTTTGACATTTTGATTAATGGTCAGTCGAAATTTTGTTATTCTAGCCGGCGTAGTTGTCATATTTTGTTTTATTAGTCGTCAAGTTTGATTTGCTATATATACATACGGCCAGTGGCGTAGCCAGGAAGGAATTCTGAGGGGGGGAATGATTTTCGATTTTTTTGAAAGGTGTTAAAATGCAGTTAGTTAGAATTTTAACGCAAAAAACGACACATTAGCACATTTCGTTCAAAAAAACGCTACTGGTTTTATCAAAGTGGCGTCGAAAGTAAAAGTGGAGTTCAAAATACCGTAAATTTTAAAACTGGTGGGCCGGAAAAGGTCCAGAAGCTAACAAGTTTAGAACTTCAAGAACTAAAAAGCCTTTTGACATTGAGCTGCAAATTCACAAAAAATGTTGAATTTTCGCTACAATAAAACAACTAAAACGAACACCAAACTTCTTGTGGGTCAGGGTACGCAACCCCTCGTATGGTCAGGGGGTTACCGAGGAGGAGGTTAAAGTAATCGTGGGCAAGACCCCCCCACCACAGCTTGGGACCAAGTATATTACCCCTGGAAAAAATGACCCACGAGCTCACTTAATGAGAAAACAAATAATAAAAAAAAACACGAAAACGAATGGGTTGCCTTCGGCTCCGCCGGGGTTGGCACGCCAACAACTTAATTAAACATTATCGGCGTACCAACGAAATTGTAAGGCGACAGGCATAAACTTTGCGAAAGTGATAAAGGCAGCAGAAAATTTTGCATAAGATTGCTGCTTGTTTGCTGTTAGTATTAGCAAGAGTGCATATTGTGTTCTAGCCACATGTTGCACAGAATGTCAACATGTAGCCTGAAAACGACCAGCGCATCTGACTGTGCTAGAACGCAGGCACGCTGGGGAGTGTCTCATTCTTCTTCTATATAGAGTGGGACGCTATTATGTACTCTTGGTATTAAAGTTATTGGCCCATCTATAAGGCTTGAAACGTGTTTTTTTTTATTTTTTTTACTTTTTCATATTGTATTCTGAAACGTGTTTTTTTTATTTTTTATTATTTACGTTTTTGTATTGTATTCCATTTCAGCGAGACCATTGAGAAGGAAGTGCACGAGTATCGTCTGAGCCAGCCGGGCCGCACCTACAAGGGCCAGAGCGTGGAACAGGTCATCCAAGGGGTCACCGCATTGCTCCTGGCAAAACACAAGTCACATGAGCAGGTGGGCAACCAAACAGGGGGGGCAGACCGAGTTAGTGTCGAATTTGGCAAAATGTAACCAAGAGACATTATATGAATTATTGAAACTATTGATATGTGGAAGTTTTTTAACAATCAAGCACAATAACTAAGAGTGCAAACAATTTACAGATTAAGTTTTGTAGTAGATACTAGATAGTGCCAACCTTAGGAAATTATTATCTAGACTATACCTTTGTGCAGTTTATAGAAGACTTTTCAGTTTCGATTCATGCTTTTACAGTTGTATGTCCGTTTGCCCGGCAGAATTACTATAAAAACATGTCTCATGCTTATTCTGTGCTTTATTACCTTGGGTGTCTTTTACAAACAAGGTGGTTTACTAAACCATGGTTTTGCGTACGTTTTCATTTGATTCGCACGTCATTTATTACAAAATATGGCCTGATTAGTTACGAATTTAGTACATTTTCTTAATTCTTAAACCATTGTTTTAGCGCAGTTAGAATTTCAAATCTGGAGCACAGCAAGAGTCTGTGTTTTGCTCAAATTTTCGCTGAGCTGAAAACCACAGTTTAGTAAACGCAGTTTGTGAAATCGACCCTGAAAGTTTGCAAATGAAAAGGTTTTAAAAAATATTCTATAAATCCTGTTAAACGATTTCATTTTATTTTCAGTCGTTGGGCAAAAATGTGACCGAAGTGTCGGCCCTGGATTCGTTTTCGGGGGGCGGCCAGACAGGTGGCTCGCAGTCTCCCCAGGCCCCCTCCCTGTTGTCCGCCCCCCCAGCGAACCCGGGGGGCACCAGTCCTGAGCCCTCTGGCTGCCCCCTCTGCCAGGAACGACTGCGACAGGCCGACTCCCTCACCACCCTCAAATGCACACACATGTTTCACACCACCGTGAGTGTGGGGTTGGAATTAATAGAGCCTAGTCCATACTAGTCTGTAAAGCATACTAAATAAGGTACAAATGGTAATGGTATCCCGCGGATAGATAACTATCCTTTGGCGTGTACGCCCTCGTAAAGCATACTAAAAGTTCGGAACTGTCCGTAAGAGTAGTTTGATTCACAGTTGTCCAGATGCCCGTAAAAACTTGTCCGTGAGTGTCCGTAACGGCTGTCCGTAGGTTAAAATTGCGTCAACTTGATAAAAATGCCGAGATTTAAGAGCCTATTTTGTAGAAATCATGCTTATTGCTTGCCCTCGTACCATCCATGGCTCTAATTTTGCTCGCCCTTCTACCAAATTAAAAATCTGGGGTCCCCGAACACCAGTCTTAAACTGTGGGGTGGGGTCGGAGGGAACCCCACATAATCGACGGGACCCGAAAAGCTACATGACTCCCCTATAATAGACTCCCGTGTTAATGTATGTCCCAGTCCCACCACCCCCCTATTTTCAAGTATGAGGTTGTAAGTATGAATCGAGCCTAAACTCATTCATTTATTATTTCAGTGCGTAAAGGGATGGTTGTCAACTCAATCGTCGTGTCCAGTTTGTCACGTTTATTGTCCGCCGCTCAAAGATTTTCCAGAACTTGGAAAACAGAACTACTAAGACAGTGCTTTGGCTACAGGCTGCGAAGTTGACCCGATGGAAGAATTATATTTGATTATATACCCACTGTAAACATTAATTAATTAATTATGTTAATTTGAAACATTGTAGTGCGCTGCTTTAGAGTTTGTGAAAATTTAGACTCTGAATTTTGAGCTGAAATTATTTTGTATAAAAAAGTGTTGAATTGTTAAATATTGAAGTAGTTTAAATTTAAATTTTTAAACTTTGTTTTTAAAATCTTAAACTTGTGTAAATTTTTGCATTTTTTTAACGAATAGTGAGTATTTTTTGTCGAAAAGCTTGTTTTGTATTTCGTTGTCGTTGCTGGGTTGGTGGGCTTTTTAAGTCCAAAAATGTTTTTTGTGTTATTTTTTAATTATTTTTGTCTTCTGAGTCCTATATTATATTACGTAATAATAATTATACATACATTATATTATATTATTGATGTGTTTTTGGGTGTTTATATGAAGCGATAGGCTGAAGGTTCAATAAAAAATCTCTGTGTTTGCATTGTCAATTGATTGGCTAGGAATCAATCCAGGCTTCTGTACTGACATTACTGCCATTTACATTGGATGGAATGCATAAAAGGCAGTCTTGCTTGAACTGCAGTGTGCGGTGTGAATAGTTCAATTCTATGTAGTGTTTGTGATCAGCCGCGAAAGCCGCCGGAGAAGCGTGGCCGGCCGGCGGGCCCGTGAAAACCGGCCAGCCAGAGCGGCCGATTTTTTGGACAAAACCAATTGATCCAAATCCAGAGTGTCATTTTGGCATAACTTAGCCTGTCGGATTGTTATGCCGGCCTAATTTTGTCAGTCGGTTGAATCTGGCTAGCCGATTTTGACTTGGCGGCCGAAAATTCCGGCCGGTCACAAACACTAATTCTATGGGACATTGGGTGGGACATACAGTCAAACGGATGAACGGACAAAAGTCAACGGCTGTTTGTTTCATACTTTTGCTAGTTCAGCCTGAGCCACATATGTTTGCCGTATCTCGGTTAGGGTTGGGAAGTTTTCTTCGGCCGGAAATTTCCGGAAAGACGGAAATTTAATTTTTGAAGAAATTTCCGGAAATTCCCAAAAATTTCGTCAATGCTTTGTTTTTTTTTTCTTTACCTCCCGCCTTAAAGGTTTAGGGTTATAAAAACCCTCTTCACCCGGCATCCGTGGGAGAGCCAGTACATGAGCTTAATAAGCGAACATGCACTGACTAGTCCTGTCCGGTCGGGTCATGGTCTAGGTTATGAGTCGCCAAGTGTTTCAGCAAATTACTTCGCAGTCAATTCTTTTTACGCGGCGGCCTCAGCCGCCGCGTATATACTATATTGCAATCGTCTTCTATGATTGCATGCAGTTCTACTGTAAAACAAGAGGCAGGTCATGAAAAAGCACTGTTTGTGTGGGCGTGTGTATGATTCTATGCACGTAGCTACATAGCTATATATTACGTACTGAGCGATATAAGACTGTTGATAGCTGATTTGCAAGACAGTATGTGCGAGCGTGTGTCAGACCATACATAACGTGTACGTTCACAAGCAAGTAATCTCATTGAACAGTGGTGCAATGAAACCTGATTGGACAATGTTTCGTAGATTACATATCAATGTGTTGGAGCCAAGAGATGTCAGACTTTTGAAGGCGTGTCTAACTAATGATGTTGGTTGGATCGACAATAAAATTCCGTGTCCGCAATCCGGATCGGTAAAAAAATTTATTTTCTGTACCAAAAAATTTCAAAATTTAGCGTGTTTTATAATTTCACAATCTTTTCTAGCCTTCAATCCAATGTACAAGTCTAACTATGTTTTAGTTAACACAAGCGTTAGCGTTCTGCAAATTAAATAAGTTAAATTTGAATTTCCCTTCGAAATTTAGATTGTCATTTAGTTCAGTCGCAGTCAGTGATAAACTGATAAGTTAACCTGCAATTAGGTTTCCTTTCTTCGACCAACCAGGCATCTCATTTTCTAAAACTTTTGTGCCTTCACCATCAAGCGTTCACCCTCTTACAGCCCTTGAAAAATGGCAACCTTTGTGAAAGGTAGCGCTAGCATTTGCTGGCTAGTAGCTATGACTGAGGACAGATTCCTTCACCAAATTATATAAAAGGTTAAATTTATTCTGACTAAGCGGTTAAATATTTAAGCTTATAAATTGTATTCCGAAACCTCCGGACTAAACGGATTTTACGGACTAAAAGATTTTACTAATTTACTAAACGGTCTCAACTAATGTTAAGCGTGCATGTTCAGTCCAGTGGTGGTTTTGGAATGGAGTCAGACCAAAATTAAGCCGCTGACTTATTTTAAGTAGTTTAGTGTGGTTTAACCAGGGCCCGATTTATCGAAACAAAATGTTCGTCATCGAAAATGTTCGTCATCGAAAATGTTCGTCATCGAAAATTTTGGATTGATCGAAACATTTTCGATGACGAACATTTGTTTTTCGATGACGAACATTTGCTTTTTCAACGGTGAGTTCGTCATCGAAAAAGCAAATGTTCGTCATCGAAAATGTTCGTCATCGAAAGCTCGTCATCAAAAATGTTCGTCATCGAAAAAGCAATTGTTCGTCATCGAAAATGTTCGTCATCGAAAAAACAAATGTTCGTCATCAAAAAACAAATGTTCGTCATCGAAAAACAAATGTTCGTCATCGAAAAACAAATGTTCGTCATCGAAAATGTTCGTCATCGAAAATTTTAATAATTGAAAATTTTCAGCGTTCGAAATTTAATAAGTCGCTCTAAGCATTCTAAATTCGAACATTTTCATTGAAGAAGAAATTCTCCAATAATAATAAGTATTATTATCTTGATTATTATGGCTCGTGTTTATTTGTGGATGGCAATTGCGGACAATTACTGTGAGAAAGCCCAAAGACGAGACCGGGTTCTGAGAGACCGGCAAAACCCATTGGAAATGTTTGACGATCACGACTTAATAAAAAGATTCCGGTTCCCCCGATCCGCCATTTTCGAATTGCTGGGCCTTATCGAAGACGACATTTCTCGTCCCACGTATAGGAGTGATGCGCTGCCCAGCAGCATGCAGCTGTTGGTGGCATTGAGGTACTATTACTACTACTATTACAACTAATACTACTACTACTACTACTACTACTACTACTACTACTACTACTACTACTACTACTACTACTACTACTACTACTACTACTACTACTACTACTAACACAACAAAAAAAAATTAGGTGCAACATAATTGAATTTAGTGGTTCTGTCGGAGGTCAATAGATAGTGACTAACACTCAAATACCAATCACACAATAGTTTAATACCTTTTTGATTTAACTTTTCCGCAACATTAAACAATGTTTTCAAAAACTTTACGTAAATATTTTTGCCGAAAGAGAACTACTTTATTAGTTCGGAAAAGCTGGAAAGCTGGTTATGATTTCACATTAAAGCTCGGTTCATATACTCACCCTTGTCCTATAATTTTGTCCTTAAGCAATTCCAAAATTACGTAGCCAAATAAACCCTTTTTTTGCATGAAGATGGTTGAGGTAAATTTAAGACTGATAAAAAATAGCAGAAAAGCTTCCATTAATTCTTCACAGCAGCTGACCGAAATTTGCCCTAGTCAACGTATCCACGTCCACGTCCACGACAAATATGAACCGGGCTTAAAAATCAAGTATGCATGACCCAAATGTTTAAAACGGCCAGCCGCCAGCCAATTCTTAATTATGGTATGTTTCTTAATTATGGCCAGCCAGTAATTATGGTCGCAATTATCAGTTATTCAGTCAATACTTATTTGGGTCGATTCATACTTCAGTATACATAGTAAGGCATATGGACAAACGGACGTACGACACGCGGACATAACCTGTTTAATCCGTTGTTTAAATTTTTAGGGCAAACGCGCATAGGACATGCCTAGGCAGTGGCGTAGCCAGAAAAAAATTTCGGGGGGGGAATGACTTTTCGATTTTTTGAAATGTGTTAAAATGCACTTAATTGCTATTTTTAACGCAAAAAACGAAACATAATAGCATTTTTCGGTCAAAAACAATGCTAAGTTTCGATTACAGCAGCATCGGACGTAAATTTGGAGCTCAAAACACCGAAATTTACAAAAATGATGGGCAGGCAAGGGTCGGGAAGCTAGCAAATATGCAAATTTTCCGAAATTTTTTGACATTAACAACTGTAAATTTACTAAAAATGGCATTGTTGTAACAATAAAACTGCTAAAACGATACATTATACAGTGTATATGCACATGTGTATGCTTTCATGCAAGATAAAAGCAAAGAACACTAAGCCAAATAGTTGCAGGGGTCTGGGGGCGGCAGCCGCCAGTAAAAATTTGGGGAAAATTTTGATTTACAGGCCAAATTTGGTCAATTGGAGACGTATCGGAAATTTTTTCCGGCCAGACCATAAAAACCAAAAGTGGGACCCTTGTGTAAAATTTCAGTCGGAAAAAATTTCGGAGGGGGGGGGGGAATTCTCCCTAGAGTTCTGCCACTAGCAAATTTTCCGGGCCGGGCCCGGGCCGGGCCGACTGGCGCGCTTCCGGGCCGGGCCCGGCCCGGGGCCCGCGGGCAGGCCCGGAGCGGGCCCGGAGCCCACGGGCTGGCCCGGCACAGACTTCAGCAAGTGAGAAAATGCATTGTGTGTGCGTCTGAGTGTATTATAAGTGCCTGCGCACGTGTAAAAATCAATATATATGCAATGCAGTCATTGTTCATAAGTTGCTGAAGCTCGAGACGGCCCTGGGCTTGCGGATCTGTAGGCCCGGCGGGCCGCGCACGGCCCTGGGCCCGCTACGGCCCGGCGGGCCGTGCACGGCCCGGGGCCGGGAGTTTTACGGGCCGGGCCCATTTCTGAAAAATCTCTCCGGGCCGCTACAGGCCCGGGCAGAACTCTAATTCCCCCCATCCCCCCCCCCCTGGCTACGCCCCTGTGCCTAGGGACAAAGGTGCGGTGCGATTCATACTTTTGAGCAGTATGTCCGTTTCTCCGTATGCCCGGGAATTTCAGGCTGAGTTGAACTGAATTCATCTTTGCCGGACGTACGGACAAAAGTGAAATAGTGCGGTTTAGTAAAGATGAACGGACATGTGGCTAACGGGCAAACTGGCATACGGCTGTACAAGCATTAATTGAACAGCCGTTCTGCCGTTCAGTTTATTTGGACGTCCGTTCATCCGTTAGTCCGTTAGTCCCAATGTCCGTACGGAAGTATAAATTGACCCTTAGTAGGGCTGGTTGCCGGCGAACAAACCACATGCACATCGACAATCAGGCAATGTATTATGTAAATGGAGGGGTCAAACCTTTGGAACCTTTGGATGAGCTTCTCTGGC
>JASANF010014918.1:0-20154 GCA_030248245.1 Trissonchulus sp. WLG1_4
TGTCCTTATTGTGTGATGTCTGGCTTACAATCGGTGATTGGTTCAAGATATTGGCAGACAGTTTTGGCCACTTTTATAAGCGCATGCACAGCGCATAAACAAGAAAATGTACATGAATAAACTTTTGCAAATTTTCTAGGCCCAAAATGAAAATTTTTGAAATTGCTTATATTTTTGCGCAGATATAAAACCCGAAAGTTGAGTGTGAATAGACACTTTTTACTTTGAAACCGTATATTTCATTTAATAATTGACAAATCAAAAAACCGTGCATTTTGGGTCTAGATAATTCACTTCTAAACATTTGTGCCATTTTTCGCATGTCTTTGTTCTTTAAACTCTTCAAAAAGTGGCCAGATTTGAAAGTGCTAAAAAAAGCCGAATTGGTCTACTTTTCACACTCGTCTAACAAATCATCTTTACAGTTGTACAATAAAACTTTGCTTAAGGTAGCGCTCAGCAACAAAACTCATGTTTGGCGCTCAGCTCATGCAATAAGTAGCAATACCACTTTAATTGTACATCAAAGTGACATCAAAAAACCATATTTACAGTACTTTTCAGCACTTTAATGTGAATGTGTCAAATTTTATGACCATGTCGAATTTCCTATTCACACTAATTTTGTTTTTGACCTAGCTCAGCGAAAACTTCAACCGATTTTGAAAGATCTTGGTATCAATAAATAATTTTCTAAAATCTAGACGTGATTGATCTTCGATTTTTTATTTCTATTTTTCGATTTTGCAAAAAATTGATTTTTCAAAAATCAATTGTGTTTGAGCGACTACAAGAAGTGCTACGAGCCAAAATTTGAAAATCGAAAAACTTTCACGCCTGGATCAACATTTCTTTCATTGTGCAAATTTTCAAACTCGATGTGCAGTCTTTTTCAACAGGCTAGTATTCAATAATTAATTAACTTTAGAGCACATTTTTTATACCGTTACAAAGCGCTATTTTTCTTGTACATTTAAGGTGGCGCTTAGGGGAACCAACTTTGGCGTTTACTTTTTTTCAGCGACATTTTTGACCATAATGTCTTGAAGGAAAGTTGTTCAGAATGAAAAGAGCTTTGATTTGATGTGCATATTGTGATAAAAAAATTTTTAAATTTTTTTGGACAAATTTGTAGCCGTAGCAAAAAAATTTTTGTTTCAATATAAAATGATTACTCATGTCAATGAAATATGCGGCTTCTTAGCTTTAAATTGACGTATTAAACATAAGAATACGTTGAAGCTTTGCTGAGTTATTCAGCCGTGAAAATAACAAATCAAAAATGAAAATCCTAAAAAGCTGACAAATCTTCGAAAATGTCAAATTTTTGATTTAATTTCTTAAAAAATTGAGTATGGCTTTTGGTAACTTTTTCAACGGAAATATGCAGTCATAGGAAAGGTCTAATTTTTGAAAAAGTGAAACGTGTGGGCAAACCTTACATTTTTGCGTAGCGAAATCGACTACTTTTTTTGGACCTAGTTCCCAGCTGCCGATTGCCATCGAGTTGAAAATTTGCACAATGAAAGAAAGAATATAAATGCAGGCGTGAAAGTTTTTCGATTTTCAAATTTTGGCTCGTAGCACTTTTTGTAGTCGCTCAAACACAATTGATTTTTGAAAAATCAATTTTTTGCAAAATCAAAAATAGAAATAAAAAATCGAAGATCAATCACGTCTAGATTTTAGAAAGATCTTTCTATTGATACCAAGATCTTCAAAATCGGTTGAAGTTTCGCTGAGCTAGGTCAAAAACAAAATTAGTGTGAATAGGAAATTCGACATGGTCATAAAATTTGACACATTCACATTAAAGTGCTGAAAAGTACTGTAAATATGGTTTTTTGATGTCACTTTGATGTACAGTTAAAGTGGTATTGCTGCTTATTGCATGAGCTGAGCGCCAAACATGAGTTTTGTTGCTGAGCGCTACCTTAAGCAAAGTTTTATTGTACAACTGTAAAGATGATTTGTTAGACGAGTGTGAAAAGTAGACCAATTCGGCTTTTTTTAGCACTTTCAAATCTGGCCACTTTTTGAAAATTTTAAAGAACAAAGACATGCGAAAAATGGCACAAATGTTTAGAAGTGAATTATCTAGACCCAAAATGCACGGTTTTTTGATTTGTCAATTATTAAATGAAATATACGGTTTCAAAGTAAAAAGTGTCTATTCACACTCAACTTTCGGGTTTTATATGCGCAAAAATATAAGCAATTTCAAAAATTTTCATTTTGGGCCTAGAAAATTTGCAAAAGTTTATTCATGTACATTTTCTTGTTTATGCGCTGTGCATGCGCTTATAAAAGTGGCCAAAACTGTCTGCCAATATCTTGAACCAATCACCGATTGTAAGCCAGACATAGCACAATAAGGACATGAAAATTTGGCCAGCTTGTAAAGCACACGTAACGTGTCGACGCACAGTTTTTTGCCACAAATAAGAAAAAAGAAAAATGAAGGTTCGTTTTTCTTTTGATTTAAAATAAGCGTCTAAATTTTTCAAAATTTATCATTATTGCTGTGAGTACTTCACTGTTTACGCACAGTTTCACAGTTCAAACAGGTATTACTCCGCAACCACTCACGCAATTTGCACTAAATTTTGTGTGCATAAACTACAACATATGTCCTTTTAGTCTATGTAAACAAACTAAACAAATAAGTTGATAATTGTGACGAAAAAATCGAATGTGAATAGGTTTTTAAAACGTCATTTTTCCGTAAGTTTACCATTTGCATGATATTAAATCAGAAATTGACTGTTATGATACAAGTAAGTTAATTTGTTGATGCTTAGTTACATATATATGTACTTAATGTAAAAATAGTTATGCTGTCTTTTTAAGTTAATTGACTTTAAGACCATTGAATATGTAAGTTTTGATTATACATATATTTTAATTGCAGCGAGTTTTGTAAGTCAGATCATGTAAATCATGTTATACCAGCATCATTTTTGTGTATGAATTTATATATTTTTAATACAATGTCTTAATACATAGTTAAATGTAGACTCGTCTTTGAGATGAAACATAGGCTACATATGTATCTGAATTGAGAAGATAACGCAAGATAAGTTCGTTATGCAATTGAATGAGAATCTAGCATTGATTATTTTAAGTATGAATTATGGTTTCATCGCCAATCTAAACGCCAAACTTATTGCGCTCCCTGGACTGCCCCTCAACTGCCCCCCCGTTCTAACCCCTGCAGACCAGCTTTCCCCCCCAGGACGACCCTGATGTCCACCGCCTTCCCTGCACGACCGGGGGGTACCTGCCGGAAACGCAGCACGCCCTGAATTGTACGGGGTCGACCATTGCTCCCCTGATCATAAGAGTCCAAACCAAAACACCCCCCTGGAAGTGCCCTTGGCCGCGCCCCCAAGCCTTCACTATGCCTTGAGTATGCTTTGTTATGATGGTTTATAAGTATTAAATTAGTATTATTTTTAATTCATTCCAGTGTTTACTCATTGTAAAGTTAAAAATGCATTGCTTTGCATTGTTACAGCAACTCCAGTTATATAGCCTAAACCTATGTACGTTAAAGGGGTTTTAAACAGTTTTTGCTTATTATCGGGTTCGCATAGATGTGCGGGCTTCATGTAGTGTGGCTCTCTCAGACCTACCATGTTAACCTAACCTTGTTAACATGGCTATAGTCTGCTTTAAGGGGGTAATTGCGTTTTTAGGTGTTTTTTTGAAAAGCCATAGCTCAGCGTTTCAAATTCAAACCACTAGCGGTCTTTTGCATTAGGTAGAACAATATGTTTTCCAAAATGTATGCCATGCATTGAAATTTAACCTGTGATTTTGTTTCCAGTATAAGCGACTAAAGAAAGGTCCTTTCCAAAATATTACAATTTTTTCCAAAAACTTTGCGCCACCAGTACTCAAGTTATAAGTGACGCCTGAGCATGAATTTTTGGGACAGTACTCTAAAGGTCAAAATCCCCAGGCATGTCTCTCACTTTTTCGAAATTTCACCTGTGGACATTTTTAGAGGGTTTTAATTACAAAAAAATATCTTAAATTTTCGGTGCGTTTGCTTTTCAGCTATTTTCTCAGTAAATTGACTAGTTATTAAAAAAGTGGGGGACATGCCTGGGGATTTTAAACATGTCAAAAACCTTACCAACTTTCAGCCCCAACAGGTAATCGTATGATTCAGAGCTGTGGCGCAAACTTTTTGTAAAAAATTGTAATATTTTGGAAAGGACCTTTGTTTAGTCGCTTATACTGGAAACAAAATCACAGGTTAAATTTCAATGCATGGCATACATTTTGGAAACATATTGTTCTACCTAATGCAAAAGACCGCTAGTGATTTGAATTTGTAAACGCTGAGCTATGGCTTTTCAAAAAAACACCTAAAAACGCAATTACCCCCTTAAAGCAAACTATAGCCATGTTAACAAGGTTAGGTTAACATGGTAGGTCTGAGAGAGCCACATGACATGAAGCCCGCACATCTATGCGAACCCGATAATAAGCAAAAACTGTTTAAAACCCCTTTAACGTACATAGGTTTAGGCTATATTGGAAGTTGCTGTAACAATGCAAAGCAATGCATTTTTATTACAATGAGAAAACACTGGAATGAATTAAAATAATACTAATTTAATACTAATAAACCATCTTAACAAAGCATACTCAAGGCATAGTGAAGGCTTGGGGGCGCGGCCAAGGGCACTTCCAGGGGGGTGTTTTGGTTTGGACTCTTATGATCAGGGGGAGAATGGTCGACCCCGTACAATTCAGGGGTGTGCTGCGTTTCCGGCAGGTACCCCCCGGTCGTGCAGGGAAGGCGGTGGACATCAGGGTCGTCCTGGGGGGGAATGCTGGTCTGCAGGGGTTCGAACGGGGGGGCAGTTGAGGGGCAGTCCAGGGAGCGCAAGTAGTTGGGCGTGTAGTTTGGCGCTGAAACCATAATTCATACTTAAAATAATCAATGCTAGATTCTCATTCAATTGCATAACGAACTTATCTTGCGTTATCTTCTCAATCAGATACATATGTAGCCTATGTTTCATCTCAAAGACGAGTCTACATTTGACTATGTATTAAGACATTGTATTAAAAATATATAAATTCATACACAAAAATGATGCTGGTATAACATGATTTACATGATCTGACTTACAAAACTCGCTGCAATTAAAATATATGTATAATCAAAACTTACATATTCAATGGTCTTAAAGTCAATTAACTTAAAAAGACAGCATAACTATTTTTACATTAAGTACATATATATGTAACTAAGCATCAACAAATTAACTTACTTGTATCATAACAGTCAATTTCTGATTTAATATCATGCAAATGGTAAGGTGAGCCATTGCCGTTGAACTGGCCTTCAGAACACCAGATTTCTTGGTCTTTTTCTGCGTCTAAACCAAACTCAGAAAAGACAATGGTATGTATTAACCTATAATCAACTGAAGAACTAAAAGTTACGATGCAACATATAAACTGTTAAAAATTTAAAAACATACAGAGTACAGACATATGTATATAAATGCGTATCTTGACTCAAACTTTGCTCAGGTTAACTTGATATAGCTTTCCAAGAATAAGCGCCTTAATCTATTGTATCAATAAAATTGCTCAACATTAAAACATGCCCAAAAATAGCTCTCAATAAAGAAGTTATCAACTTTATTAGCTACCCACAACTATTTTATCGTGTCAAACAGGCACTCGTTCAAAATTAGCATGTAATATCGTGTTGAATAATTAATTTCAGATTCAACAAATTAATAAAAATCATGCTAGTAGTGTACGTAGTTTATTTCACTTTCATACTCACCCTTCTTCATCATATTCAAATGCTCCCACAATATGGTTCCGCAAAAGGGTGTTCGTTGTTCGAATTCTTCCTTGGTTAGAGAGCACAGGTCCCGGCCACTGGTGGGGAAAAGATTAGGACTGACTCCCTTGAAGCTGAATTCGCTTGTGGCCCATTCTAGCCAGATGCGAACATGCGGTTGCTGCCATTCTTGGGGATCTAAAATGGATTAAAAGGATTAGGGCCTTCGGATTAATGAGATTAAGGCTTGACAGGAAAACTATCAATATGCATGCAGCTGGTTGGATTCACAAAAGGCCATCAACTTTTGTCACTGTCTAAACAAATTTTTCAATTAGATGAAACATGAATTGTTATGATGTTGAGGGAAAATTTAGGCGATCATCTACACAAGTCAAATAATCACATGTTCAGGGAAAGTCTTCCATTATTGGAAAACATGGTTTAGGAATAAAGAGTATAACATTTTTTCAAAAATACAACTAAACATAATGTATTCAACTGGCTTTGTTCCAGAAAATTATACTAAGTTGAAAACAACCAAATTTCAGACTAGTAAAATTCTTCTTTCAAATTTTTCTGATGGGTACAGGGCTTTAAAGGTGAACCCAACACTTTAACAATGTAATTTTATTGGTAAAAGTTACAGCCATGATCAGAAAAAACCCAGACGCGTTAGTAAACAGTCGTAAGCTACCGACTATGTAATCTGGGGAATTCCTTATCAGGACATTGCAGTGCCCAGGTATCATTTTGAACCCGCAAACCTATTGCGTTAAATGGGTTTGGAAACTTTTGTAATAGTAGTAATGATAACTTTTGTGCTTACGAAGAAACTCATAGAATTATATGATGTTCTGGTTGATCGGTAAAAAGTTAACTGTTTTAGAAAAAATAGTTAATGCTAATAATAAAAATTCTAAAGCCTGTTTCACACGATGGGGAAAACGTGGGGAAACCCCATGAGGGGCGCCCCATGTGGCACCACATGGGGTGTCACACGATGCCACATGACGCCCCATGGGGCACCACATGGGGTGCCCCTTAGAGTATCATGTGGCGTCGTGTGACACCCCATGGGGTGCCCGCATGGGGCATGGGGAAACCTATTCACATGATGGGGCATGAACGCGCGGGGAATTAGAATTTTTAGGCGCGTAAACTGTCAAAATGCCAAGTATTTACGAAGGTTGTACATTGGATTTCGACATATGTGAATTTATGCCTTGTCCATAATTACGTGTAAGAATTTATAACAATTATTAAAATTTTGTCGCTTACTTAATAGAAATTATGAGCTACGTACTCTTAAAAGCGGTGATAGACTAGCCAAATCTGAAAGAATTAACTCAAATGATTGAGTTTAAGCCCTTAAATCGTCTTTCAAACAATTATATACAGTCACGTGA
Organism: Trissonchulus sp. WLG1_4; assembly: GCA_030248245.1. Classification (NCBI taxonomy): domain Eukaryota; kingdom Metazoa; phylum Nematoda; class Enoplea; order Enoplida; family Ironidae; genus Trissonchulus; species Trissonchulus sp. WLG1_4. The sequence continues at coordinate 7,228 of JASANF010014918.1, forward strand.
TCATCAACGGTGCTTACTAATTGGCTCTCGCATGTGGTGCCACATGTAAAAACGCACGGCGAGTGATTCTGATTTTCCCCGCGTGGGGCGCCCCATGGGGTGTCACACGATGCCACATGGTGCCACTACATGACGCCCCACGGAACACCCCATTGGGTGTCACACGGTGCCACTTGGTGCCTCTTGGGGCACCCCATGGGGCGTCATGTGGCACCATGTGGCACCCCATGGGGTGTCCCAAGAGGCATCACATGCGTTTTTTCCATCGTGCGAAACAGGCTTAATAAAACTAAAATCAAGTACTAAAATTAAGTTAAACTTAATATTTCACAGGGATATACATACACATATGCATTTAAGGTGGTAGTTGCGTTTTCGAGGTTTTTGTGATTTCTATGTAAACTTTGCGCCACCAGTACTCAAGTTATAAGTGACGCCTGAGCATGAATTTTTGGGACAGCACTGTAAAGGTCAAAATCCCCAGGCATGTCTCTCACTTTTTAGAAATTTCACCTGTGGACGTTTTTAGAGGGTTTTAATTACAAGAAAATATCTTAAATTTTCGGTGCGTTTGCTTTTCAGCTATTTTCTCAGTAAATTGACTAGTTATTAAAAAAGTGGGGGACATGCCTGGGGATTTTAAACATGTCAAAAACCTTACCAACTTTCAGCCCCAACAGGTAATCGTATGATTCAGAGCTGTGGCGCAAACTTTTTGTAAAAAATTGTAATATTTTGGAAAGGACCTTTCTTTAGTCGCTTATACTGGAAACAAAATCACAGGTTAAATTTCAATGCATGGCATACATTTAGGAAATATATTGTTCTACCTAATGCAAAAGACCGCTTGTGATTTGAACTTGTAAACGCTGAGCTACGGCTTTGCAAAAAAACACCTAAAAACGCAATTACCCCCTTAATGCAGATTTCTATGATCCGCTGTGATATATTCTAGGGCTAGGCACTATCCCGCCAACCCTGATTGTGAAGAAGAAAGGGATTATTAGTGGACATCGGAATTAATTAATGAACAGCATCGGAATAACACAGATGGAATAGAACCACCTAACGCCGAATATTGAGACAAGCGATCATTTAGCTATGCTGAGCTGTCATTAACCGTCTTAAGTATATGCCTCAGCGGGCCTGTTATATGTATATATATATATATATATATATATACTTTACAATAATTTTAAATTTACAATAATTTTAAATTTATAATAAATAACTTAAATGACCAAAACAACAAAAACTAAATTTCTGTATTATCAAACTTCATATACATATAAGCTTTGTATGTAGTTAAAGTTTATCAGAATAGAAAAATATAATCAGTATTCCGAAGTTAGACGTGAAAGCGCTAAAAAGCAAATAATGCGTGTTTACTTTTTTACGGTTACCTACATCTGCGTAAATTACCTAATAGTACGTAAGGTTGAAGTACAACCTGAAAAACCAAAGTACCTAAATTTAATCAGAAGGTACAAAAAACCTAAGATTTCAGTTGCATACCTGGCAAAAAAGGTGATCACGGAAAGCATGATTGGTCTAATTTATTTACTTACATTTTTTGCGTTATTGCTCAACACAATGCACATTGCACAGTAATATGCGTGACTTCTAAAACTGCAACAAACCTGTAATGTGAATATGATAACACCGTAAAGGCATAACGATGGACATACATACATTGTGAGCATGGGCGAGATATATACACTCGCTGAAGGTAAGATAAACGTAAAGGAAACCCGCGGATAGATACCATTACTTTGGCGTGTCCGCCCTCGGGTGCGGTGCTCATCTCCGTTACAAAGCCCTAGAGCGTCAGGGTTGCCACTTTAAGCATAACCAACATCCGTGGGGGGAGGATCAGCCCCTCAAGACATATGTACATACTGCCCTACACCGACCCCTGTTACCTTCTGACATAGTTGTGGTGAGAAACACTGTAAAAAACGGTGAAACCACAGTAGGGGTTAGTAGTGTCAATGTACCACCGTACCTTTGGGAATATTGTGAATGTGCCTTTCCTTTTCGAAACCAAAAAACGCCGCCCTTAATCCCTCGATTAGTTTCAGATCCGTGCTGGGAGTTAGCGGCGGCAGCTCGGTTGGCACGTCTGAAACAAAAAAACAAAAAATAATAAAAAAACTAACAATGAAAAAGAAAACTGTTTCAAACAATTAGCCTGGTCAAATTTAGTCCGGTTATAATGATTGCTTTACACAACCGCGAGGTTATAAGTTTGACTATGGGTCATTTAGTAAAACGGGTTAAACGGATTAGATTAAACCTTGTTTTGCCAATGACTCATTAACATCGTTTATCAATTTATACCAAATTTGCGATAGCAACTATTTGTAGCACCTCGTGCTCGTGCACAAAATTTTGTAAGTCTATCTTGACATGGAGTTAAGTTACATATTTATGTAGGCAAACTAGTTTTAATCCAAACCGTTTGATCCATCTTAGGAATCGGCCCCAGTCATAAACTGTGTGATTTTTCAATAGGTCTGTGTATGTATGTAATAACTAACTACATGACCATCTACGACAAACATACACAGTGTCAGTTCCATAACAAAGTCATGTAACAGTATTTGATACAGTATGCAGTTTTTCGATATGCCGTTTAGTGATTAAAACTATCTTTTCAGACCTCAACCTAATTATGTAGCTCAGTTCCCGCTGGCCTTATAATTTTACTGAGCTAGTCACACATCCCCTTCCTTTTACATGAGTAATACGAAAAAAAGAAATTAAAAAACAAATTGTCTACAAAATTTGGTTGATTCTTCACGAAAAAATTGCAAAAATTTAGCGAAAATGACCGATTAAAACGCCTCCGTATAAGGCTGACTTTTGTAAACCTCAAAATTCGTAGTTGTTACGAAACACGTTTTGATTTTTTTCTAAACTTTAAAACTATCACAATCAGCTTAAAATTTGACCGTTTTAGTAACTCAAAACTAGAAATTGAATAAAAAAGTGTAAATTCGTTCATCATAATGACTAGTTTAGTTTTTAACTTACTGTACATTACGTATAGCGTTAAACTGCGCAGTAGCTTGGTATTGTAATACATAAGTAGCTAGACTGAGCCTCAATCCAAAAAGATTAGTTAGACGGTTCTAAATCCCAGAGGTATCTCTAATAAACAATTTAAGACGTTTTTTAATAATATACAAAAATAGTCAAAAGTTACGTACTTAAAAACGTAGAAAACGTCTGTTTAGGTATATACCATCACATGTACGAGTTAGACTGCGTTCAAGTTAAACACATTCTGTGAACGTCTAGTAATTTCTACAATAATAGAGGAAAGAAGACGTGTTAAGGCGACTACGTCGATGTTAGACCGCCCTGCACACAAACGCAGACATAAGGGGAAGCGAGAAAGTCAAAGTTTCTGACTCAAAGTTCGATCGTTAAAACACGATTTCAAAAATAACACGGCTAAGCAGGTAAAAGCTGTGTTTTGAACAACCATAAAGCTTGTAGTTTTTACAAGTCAGTATAATGTCTTACGGTAGAGGGTAAGTTTTTGACATGACAAAACATGTGCAAATTATTTTTGAAAAAGAATCACTGCTTTCGTGTTCGAATTTTGAAGTAACTCATCACTTTTTATTAATTAATTGTCGTAAACATGACAGTTAACAAATTGACAAGAGTTGACATTTATGAAACTGTTATATACTCTCTGATCTGAAGAACAGACCATTACAAATGGACAATAAGAATATTTTGTCAGTTCTCAAATTAAGCAAATTGACTCAGCTTATGCACATACGGCTGGACAGTAGGTACCGAAATAGAAGTTAGAAAGCTATACGAATTAGTTAGTTAAAAAGCTATACGAATTACCGACTATTACTGTAACTGTTACGCCTAGTTCATACTTATCCGTAAGTCTGCATTCTTGTCCGTTAGCTAAAAGTTAAATCACTGTCGAACAATAAACAGCGTTATTTGCGCTACAGCGCTTTTTGTGAGTGCTAATGGCGCTATTTGCTCTGTAGCGCTTTTTGTGAGTGCTACCAGCGCTATTTGCGCTATAAGCGGTTTTCGGTAGGAAAAGCCGATTTTCGGTATCCAAGGCGTATAAAGCATCGTTGATTTGTAGCAGTGTTCTGTATTGTCTTACATATATCTGCGTCCGAATACGGAGACAGAAAGTACATGTGAACTAGACATTCCGGATATGGACATTTCTTAAACTAGACACACACCCCAGTGCAACTTATAATAGGCTTACCGCTATGTCCCGCAATGCTTAAGTTTAACTGAAGTTGTCTTATAAGCATTTGATGTTAGGAGTTACATATGTAGAATACAAACTAAAGTTTGACTAAAAATTAGTGATAACAAAACTGCTTGGTTTACAAGGCAATAATAGATAGTGATAAACTTTAAGAAAGTTACACTGGGTTGCATTAAGAAGTATTAGAAGACTACTAAAATATTTGAAAAATGAGCAAACCTAAAAATCATGTCAAAAAGTCACAGTTCTACACAGTACCAAACACCGTTCTAAATAAACATACCCAAGTCAATAACTTATTAGATTACTACTAAACTACTGCGTTGCGCTTATTACAGTACCTGCCTGGGTGTAAACTACAGTTCATGCAACATCCGCCTTAAGTAGCAAGATATATACAGTATACAGTATCATGGGGGTCAGGGGGGGCATACACAACAGGAGGTAATTGAAGTGAATTTTAACCTTTTGAAGTATATAATATTTGACCAAACTATTTTCGTTTAAGGGGGACACTAACTTAAATTTTACTGCCTGTGTATACCCCCCCCCCCCTTAATGAACTCCCGACAAGCAAAATACAGTATGCCACAAGAAGCACACGCAGGCAATTAAAGATGTAACACAGAGTAGTAAAAGTTATAGTAGATGAAAAATTGTTAACATATAGTAGTGTATAATATGAGGTGGTTATTTTTGACTAATAAACTCAAATGTCTGCGCAATGCCTTGGGTCGAACAATGGGGAGACGATTTCTAGAGAACTGCGAATTTGTGAATAAGAAAGAGCGCAAGACATCGACCTTTAACATTGCACTGTCAATTGCAGCAAACCATTGTTGTTGGTCAAAACTCACTCGCAACAACAATGTTTGCGCAATTAATAGGCAAGTTTTACTTTTGATAAGAAATTGAGGTATAATACGAACAAGTTTGGTCGTACGACAGACTTGCTTGTATTATATTTCAATTTCTGTGACATCACACTAATTGACTACCTCTTTATTGCCGCACAGTTATTAAAATGCACGATATCGTTGATTGTAAGTTGTAGAATGCAAACACTTGATCATATCCTAAAATACCATACTGAAATGTCTATCTCTCGTGAACGAGCATGTTTTAAAGATAGGCCAGGCTTTGAGGATTTACTATTTATTTTAAGCTTAGGCTTAGGCCTAGGCTTAGGTTTAGGTTTTCCAACTGAGGCTTCCAGACTGTATAACCAGTGTTGTATTGGCTCATAGAATTGGAGTTACATACTTTACATTTTTACAAAAATCTGGACCTAATGGAACGCACTTTGGTTCAATGCGTTTGTTCACTTCAGTTGATGCGGCAATGGGACGCAGCTGATTTCTACTGTTTGGTTAGATAAAAACTGTGGACGGAACGAAACTGCTGCCTTAACGCTACACCGACTGCAGTACTGTACATATCTCTGCACCACTATGCTTTAAAAAATTTTTAAAAAGTTCGTATTAAACGTGAACTTAGTCTGATGCTGTTTAACCTGTTCGTACAGAAAGCGTATTTGATACTAACATAGTTAATATTAGCAACAAAGCTCACAACTTGACTATTCTACTCAACACAGTAACTCAGTTGTCAGTGAAACGAAATCTGGTTATATTAATGTCGCAAAACTCAATTTAGGGTTACAAGCACATAATGCGCAGCCAAGAAAAATTGCGGGGGAACCGACAGAGGGGGGACTACGCGAATTTATCAAAATCCTGCTAGTTAGCGATAGCCAAGCCCCCATAGACCCCATTGTTACATACATGGTTACAAGCCGTTATCGTGCCAATTCAGCTGTATATTATTACTGTATATCTACTGTTTATATAACAATACGTAAAAACCATGTATTGTCTAACGATACGTATCGAATATTTGTAACTATCCTGCCGCTCTTGTGAGTTTCAAGGTTGATATGCACAGTTTAACATGCCAGATCAGAAAACGCTGCCATTGTAAGCTGACACGTATTCTGCGAAGGGGTACATGTAGTTTTTAATAATTAATAAAATTTCAAAAAATACCATGCAATGCATGAAAAATGTGAACAAAAACTTGTTAGATTTTTAACAACTTTTAGCTGTTATACAATACGTAAAAGTGTAATTGTCAGTTCTATTTTTAAGCCAGTTGTTAACCTTGTGCACTGCATTTGCACTAAATTCAACCATATTTGGCTTACAATTTATTCCGAATTTAAATTTAAAGTACAAATAAAAAAGCCCGTCAAAATTCTGAACCCCCTTTTATCCAAAAACAATTTTTCCCCTGTTTAGCATACAACCTTGAATTACGCAACAGTGGCAAGCGAAACTACTTGAAAATTTATAACAGCTCTTTGAGTTGAAATTGAAACTTCGTTTTGTCCGCTAGTGTTTATTACCAGTGCAGAATTGTAAATCAGAGTGGATTTGTACAAAAACTGTCACGTATGAATGACTAAACGTTGGCGAAAATGCAGTGCGCACGTGTCTTAACGGTCCGAACTACATAAGGTTAACCCATGTCATTCTTTTCTGACTAGACTATTTCCTAAAAAAGAATGTTTGCGCATTAACAGTAATAATATGGCTGTGGAAATGTTCATTAATATTATATAAATGTATTAATTGAGTAGGTAGTTATGAATGAATTCTAAACTTTCTCGTGCTTGGGTGCTTGGAACTCATTTCGCACCGTAAAAGTAACATAATATCAAGGATATTTACATAGTCTACAGTACCGAACAAATTTACTTGCTATAAACTCCGGAGTCAAAACTGACGTCAACTCCGCTTCGACTCCAAAGTCTGTAGCAAGTGATTTAGGTCGATGCTGTAAAGTAAATCCACTATCATAAGTATCATTTTGAAACTGTAAACCTACGATTACACCGCGGCTCAAAAGTAAAACAATGTTCAAAGTCAGCAAAAAATAGAAAGGCAAACAGAAAAACAAACAACATCTATATATAATTGACTCAAAATTTTTGCCTAAATTCATCAAATCTCAACAGCTTTTGCTTTCCGCAAACACCTACCAACTTAATGACTGCAGTAAAATCGAACATACCGTAATAGATAAAAGGACAAGCCATCTTATTACATTGGGACTGGGACACTATCATTCACTTTTGAAAACAGTTGCAACCAACGAATGTCCACTACAGTCACACTACAATCAGACTAACCGTGATTAATTTATCAGTATTTATGTCAGCTTATTTCGTCACTGAAAATACGCTAGCACCAAGATCAACAAAACTAAGACAAATAAAAACGAGATAAACAAAATGCTACGGCACGTCAGAAAGGTGTTTGAATAACAAGCAATAGATAATCAGAACTTCATATGAGTAGCAAAGACCAGAAATATATATACATATATTATATGGACTGTATATTAGCAGAGTGATTTATAGAACAATGAAGCGACATACGTATGTACAGTAGCATAAGGTTCAACCCACAAAGCACCCTTGTGTGAAGATTTGCTCAGGCTACGCCCTCAACCTTTTGCTTACTGATGTTGGAAAAGGTCAATGCTTAAGCTTACAAATTACAGTTAAAATTGTGAGAGCTTGAATCGAAAGCGATTAAATTAAACTTATCACTGGTTAAATTTCAAAATGTTTTTTTTAATTTTATACATTAATTTATTCAACCCCGGTGATGCATCTGTCAATACTAATATATTAAAATTGAGTTTAGTATCAACAAATTCTCCCTTCACCGACTTCTTTGTAAAATTAACCTCAATTCATAAGCTACATATGTACGTTATGTAGTGAGAATAACTAACATATAAAGTACTAAAAAGTTAAGGAGATAAGGATAAATTGTCACGCTTTTAAAGGGTACCATAGCAGGAAGAAAATTCAAGCTGAAAACTAGCTATAATGTTTTCTGTAAAGCAAATACAGTATCGAGTAAAAATACTTGCTACAGATTCGGGAGATAAATCTGAGTTGAAGTAACTCGATTCCGGAGTCAAAGCAGTTGTAATATAATCTACTTTGACTCAAGAATCAAGTGATTCCGACTCCACCTTAATTCCTGAGTCTGTAGCAAATACTAATTTTGGTTGGTATTGCATAAACTCATGAACATACCTCTCAGAGTCTCAGTGATTTGTTACTGTTTCTGCGAATACCACAAGAGGTATGTCAGAAGCCACCACAGTCAGGTTTCATAGCTGACCATTACTACATAAACTTTGGTTAGCAATTTAGTCGGTACAAACGTATACCATAGGTGTGCCAAAGGCTATTTGAAATATGTACATATGTACCTATGTAGTACGATATAGCTTACATACGGTCTGAAACAAAATCATACGCGCGATTTCATTACGCAAAAAACAAATTTCATCCATCAAGAGTCTCGCAAACATTACGCCACCTGTTTTGTCTCAGCGTTCAGCGATTTTCGGTCAGACTTTAGTGAATCGACATTGGTCGTAAGTCATTAAGTTTGTGAGTACCAGCCGTCTTTGCTACAATTAGGGTCGCATCTGTGTTCAAGCTGAGTCACTGGGGTGATCATAATGTAATGAATGATAGCGCTACGTTATAAAAGTCATACTAGAAACAACATTAACAATTTCTGACCCAGCTAGCGTTTTCATTAGGCCGCGAAGAAACTTTTAAACTGTAGTAAAGCTCATTCACGAAGATAACATCAAAGAAAGCCGCCAACATATCTTTCATTCTTCAACAATGGGGCTGATTTTGGGGGGTCTTGGTAATACCCTACCCGAAGAGGGGGGCTCAAAATACGAGATAAATACGCAGCTGTCAATGAGCAACAGGGATATTTTAATGTTAACCCCCCTTGGACAAGGTCAAACGGACATTACCAACTGCCCCCTGCCGAAATTTCAAAACCGCTAAATGTGTAGAGCTTGAGGCCACAAACTTTTGAATGAATTTGTTTGTGTTGATGCGCGTAGGTGGTCTAACAGAGATTATCAGTTCACTGGGGTTATCGTATTAACAGCAATCGATGACCCTTAAATCACGATTCTGCTCAAAAAGTTTCGCCAAATATGAGACGCTAGTCGGGGGGTGAGGTTCCGTTCTGAGAAGAAATCACCTCCCCACTTCCACGTTTCTAACCGATATACATTACTTGGCACAAACAGAGTCGAATTCCTTTAGCTCTACGGCGAGTGAAGACTGTAGACTGTAGAGACGAAATACTGAGTATACAGCGTCCAATAGAAAACTAACAATAAGATGTAAACGTAAAAAGAATAAACTTGACTACAAGCAACCTACTTTGTTTGCATTTGATTCCAATGCTAAAATTAACAGCCATGTTACCAGTAATCGATACAGCATAATAATAAAGAAATACTTGCTACAGTAACCCTCAGAAAAATATGACTGAAAATAATACAGCCGATTTTTCGCCCAAAAAATTAAAAAAACCACAATGGCTTCCTGAAAATCAACCGTTTTTACAATCACAGCCGATGAAACCAGATTTTATGAATGAAAAACCGTAAAAATACATCAATGAAAAACTGTAAAACGCCGCTCAGGCTGGGAGGGGTAGATATGTTACTGTATTCTACAATTATGTATAATACAGTATCTGTGTGCGTGTGTAGCACATATTGTGTGTGCGTGTGTGTTGTAAATAAACCGGTTCATTCATAAAATTGAGACTGTCATTCATAAATTTGAGGTGATAGTAGGATTGGACTCAAGATTGCTAAGTTTCCACGCAGGACTGATTTTAGGTATAAAAGCAGGAAGTTGGTAATTACCCGGTCCCCATATCAACCAATAATTTTTCAGCACAGAGTTTTCATGAGTAAATAAAGGGGGGGGGGGTTGCATTGCAAAAATCTTGGAACCAAATTTACGGTTATGTCAAAGGTTTCCATATTGAATGGTTACCATTGTAAGCAACTTCATTACAACTTTTCAGTAAACTTTAAAGATGGCTATTAATTTTCAACGGTTTTAAAGTCTCCCCCCAGGAGTCTTCAGTATGAAACGCTGTTTACATATTTACGATGGGTACTGTACATGGTATAGAAACCATTGATAAACTTTGAGACCTTAAAGTTTCGAAGCAGTACGTACGTATAAGTATTATGTACAATTGGAGAGTGGAATAAAGCAACTACTAAACGAACCACCACCAAAACCGAGTACTTCATCCGACATGTGATTTAGTGATGCAAAGTTCGAAAACTTTTGCTGTTACATAGTAACAAGGTTAAGTTTTAATTGTAACTGAGTTGACAGTAAGTAAGCAATCAGTCAATTTTTACTACAATCCAACTGTTCATACAATTAGCTAAACAAAAACCATGTACTAATTCTTCTTATTTGCAGATATCTTTATTGTCTTACGTATTCTCTAGTGTATGAACATTGTTTCAAAGTTTAATTTGGTTAAAGCAGAAAAGGTAGTGTAAACTTGTAATAGCATCTAAACCAGTAATTACTAATTGAGCTATTAAGGTTAATAAATTAGTTATGGAATCACCATTTTTCTAATCTGACTATGTAGGAAAACTGCCTAAGTAACAAGCTCTTTTACTGAGTTAACAGTATACATTGTGACTTCAGAATGTCAATATTCCATAGGTAATATTAAACGCTATTAGCGAACGCATTTTTTGTGGATAAAATAATTTTTTGATCCATATTTCTGTACACATTTACTGCTGAGCTACCTACTTCGAAGTTTTGGTCGAGCAAAAATTAATGAATAATAAAAAGATTAGGCTAGTTTGAAGCCGTACTGTTTCGTAAGGTATATAACCAGATCAAGAACGTTACGTATCTAACCGCTGACGTCATCTTGTGCAGAATGCTGCAGACCCCTGACGTAGGGACTATCAATTTTGAAATGACCCCTGGGGTTTCTGTTGCCACAAGATCCAGTGTGGTCAATTTAACTTGGCGGCTAGGAACATTGGTCGGCCTATTTGAAGTGCCAGAGCCTAAGCCTAATCCCCAGGCCACACAAAATACCGTTACTCAATTTTTCATTCATAATTTGCCTTCATTCATTCATGGTCCGCCCAGTCGTAGTAATAGTAGACTCTCACCGTGTGTGTGACCGGAAGACTACTTAAGTAGGGTCAAAACGATTGCAGACCAAACACAACTTGTCAAAAGGTCATCTCAAGACACAGATATGCCCTTGCCTGGCCTTCCAAAAACGGGGGGGCAATGCCTAAGAGAATTTTTTGAGGCTACTAAAATTGTGCATTTTGTGCAAAATATTGAAAAACAAATTTATATATTCATACTAACACTGCACGTTTATATATTATTAAGTTTATACTGCTTATAATAATTACATTGACAGCGTTATTTTTCATGTCACTAATATCAACAATCTTGCTGGTTTACCCAGTATACAAGAAGTACATAAACTGAGGTGTAAAAACTCTCATAAAAGTACCGTAAGAATATAGCCTCGACTTTTGGCTTTTGCTAAAGGTCGAAAACATAAATAGACATTATATTGCAAAATTCCATCTGCTAAATTTTAGCTAACAATTTCTGATAACAAAATACTTTCATTTGACTAATTTCGGAAAAACCAATTTACATTTTTGTCTGTTTATTTTATTTGATATCTAAAACATTCCTGAAACAAGTTTAGAGATATCTGTCGAACTTAAATTGATATACTGTTGACTTTTTCATAGCAAAATTCTATAATTTGAAAATTTTGCATACGTATAAGATGTGTACTATTTTACTGCGATTCGTAAATAGGCTACAATAACACAAAATTTCAATTACAATCGAACATGAAACATTACGAAAACAGGTTTCGCATCAGCTACAGTAAGACAGTGTGCTATTATTAGTATTTTACGCTAATCAGCACAGATTATATATTGTGAATGAAACCGTAGTTTATTGAGTAACAATAACCTCGATATATACTTCATGGGTTTATTACCCAATTTCATTCATTCAAAATCTAGTCACGAAAACTTGTCACTAGAAATGATTAAATGATAAACTCTAAACTACTATGATAGGCTGCCATCAAAAATTTTCAATCGCAAAGTTTTAATGAATGGACACAAACTATACTTAATTCTATTTGATTTTAAAGAAGTGGGGGGTGCAGTGTTTTAAAAAAGCAGCCCTCCGCCAAATCCTTTACGTGATCACAAACCCATGATTTTGAACGGAAGTTTTCTAGAATAAAGTCATCCTGATTTCACAGGGGGTGACTGATGTAAATAGATTCCCTTTCCAGCTCCAAATTTGAACAGGCAGAATATAAGCATCAATTTTGAGACAAACTTTACGGAGTAGTTATAACAAAAATTGACCCAAAGTTTTGCCTGTAAACATTAAGAGCTGATTTTAAACACCGATGACTAACCACACTATGATAGTTTGATGAATGAAAAATTATTTTGGACAATCAAAATTACCCTCTCATGATGAACTAGATAGTACGTATATATACTTATGCTCATCAGTAAAACTTGTCAAACTACGTTTAAAAGTTTGCCCCTCAGCTACATTATTTGTCACAGTAAAGAAGTAACTAATGATTGTAATCTAACCGGAAATTTGAAACATGTAAGGTAGTGAGGTTTCTACACATGAGTACTTTGCGTGTATTTTAAATATTAGGGCCAGGTTCCACTTAGACAGTGTGGTA